>JAMWET010002616.1:0-22500 GCA_024036415.1 Prochilodus magdalenae
TTCAACTCTTGATGCACGTATAATCCTACGCTAGAACATGTAACAGTCACTCACTAACCATTCCATCCCACAGTCGAACCTCCTGTCTTTGCTCTGCGCTTTAGCCAGCAGCTAAGGCGCCAATCCCAAGTCGTCATTCTTGATTATCTGTACAATTCCCGTGCCGCTCGGATAAGCGGCCCAATCCAAAATTACTACCCTCCTTACACACCGTCTTCTGTCTCTTTTTTTAGTTGTTTCCCCCCCCCCGCCACCCACCCCCCCCTCACACCCCCCCTTCCCCACCCCACTTTGTACATTTGATTTGTCTTCTTATCGTGCAGTCTGTCTAGTCGCTCCACCCCCTTTCCCCCCGTGATCTACATGATGTATTCTCACGTGGTAGCGTCGCCTTAGCATGCGCACCCCCTTCCCTTCCCGTGCTCCTCTCGCATCATGATACTCCGTCGAACGTACTCTGCACAGGCGCAACACTACACATAGGCGTTCTTGCTTTCCATTTGCTCCTAATGCCCGTCGGCGTAACGCTGACCATCCCCAGGCTCGTGCTATGCTATCCACGTGCCCGTCGCTAGCGCCCATACCCCCGGCTCTGCCTCTGCTGCTCCGTGCCGTCGCCTAGATGCCCATCCCCCGGCTCTGTTAGCTCTCTATACACGTGCCGTCGCGCCTAGCGCCCGCCATCCCCACGTCGCTGCTCTGCTCTGACAGTGCAGTCGCTAGCGCCCATCCCCCCCCGGCTCTGCTCTGCTCTCCCCGCGCAGTAGCTAGCCGCCCATCCCCGGATCTGCTCACCATTGCCGTTCCCTTTTCCCTCCACAACAGTTATTTAAAAAAGCGCGATTCCCTCACATTTAACAACACACCGACGTACCGAATCTGAAGCTGGCCTGGTTAAACGTACAAGCACACATGCATCTTTGCTAAATAACTGCTGTAACACCACGGTCCATTATTAGCAACTTCATTGAGCCTAAACGCATGAAAACACCATACCCACAACAGGCTAAACCTTTATATCAACTATAACTCACAAACTGGAACACTACACCAAACTTTACACATTAAACATAATTTACTTACCATTACAAGCGGACTGCATATCCTTCCGAGGATTTCCCGGAGGGAAAACAGTGGCGCGCAATTTCCCGCGAAGCCTACCAACTCGATTTTCCGTTTCCCAGCAGGCACTGTTTAGACTACTCATCCAGTCAGCAGGCCCGTCCCATGCCTGTAGTTTATATCTGAGTGATTTTAAGCTCTGATATACAAATAATACGTCCCCATTGGCGCTGCGGAACGATGCCTTGAAGATCACGTCAAGCCACGGCTCACGGAAAGAGTCCCGACGTCACTTCCGAAAGTGTGTGGCATTTTCTGCAGCTCCTCAAGTGGCCACCGGGGGCGTTCACACTTTTCAGCCAAAATCGACACACTTTCGAACCCACCTTTTTCCCTCATTAGGGTCAAAAATTAGGACTTTCGTATAATTTTCACACCAGAGACGTGTCAGAGCATGCTGAACACGATGGCGCAGTCAGAAAAGTTAGGACATGGTTTTTGGTCCTGACATGCACCTATGTCCTAACTTTGAAGGTGTGTATTCTGACGATTGTACTGACATTTCACAAAAACCAACACACACACACACACACTCTCACCCGCGCACACACACACACACTCTCACCCGCACACATACCTGCACACCCACACAATCACATCCACACACACACACACACTTTCACACACTCTTACAAATACACACACCCACTCACATCCACATCCACTCTCACACACACACCCGCTCACACACACTCCCTCCCTCACATCCACACCCGCTCACACACACACTCCCTCCCTCACATCCACACACACACACTCACCCGCACACACACACACTTCCACACACTCTCACAAATACACACACACCCTCTCACCCACATACACACACACTCTCACATCCACACACACACACACACACACATCCTCTCACACACAAGCTTTGTTCAGAGTTATCACTCCAGATACTGATTATCACCAACTATGTAATTTTCATTTCTGTTCGTGTTCATGGTGACACAAAGGCTGGCATTCTGCTGTACAGACAGACAGACAGACTCTCTCTCTCTCACACACACACACACGCACACACACACTCAGGACTAATACACACACAGTGTGGGTCCCATGTGGGCGGGTTCTCTAACAGCGGTGTAATGTGAGGGTCCTCAGGTCTCCTTCTGGAGAGGCTCTTCTCCAGTGTGGTAGATCCTTAGCTGAGATCCTCCTGTCTCCAGTCTGAGGATTCAGCGCCCCCCTGAGGCTGAGACTAACCGGGAGCAGCTCCTTCACCATGACTGATGGAGGTTAGGATATACCGTCGGGGCAGCAGAGCTACTCCATCCTCTCATGTTGGACTGATTCCCCTCCTACAGCGCTACAGTGACTCACTATCGCCTCCTCAGGTACACAGGGGTACTACAGAGAGGACGAGCCAGGGCTAGCATGCTAACTCCAGTAGGGATCTCTGATACACTGTACATGGAGCAAGCACAAAGTAGGAAACTGGAGTGGAGCCGGAGCGGAGTGATTCCAGATGTTCATATCAGTACGGTCAGAACTGAGACCTCATTCACCATCGCCTGGTTCTGGCTTACATCAGGTGTACGCTTCAGGATGAACAGACTAAAGATCATAACCCAGAACGACAGACAGACAGACGGACAGACAGACAGAACGTCCTGAAGCTGCCGTCACACTCTGTCTAAAACGGGAGGTGAGAAAACTAATCACCTGAGAGAGAGAGAGCGAGAGCGAAGAGCCCCCGAGCGAGAGCATCTAAGAGATGGCGAGAGCTGGAGGGAGAGAGTGGGGGCCATGTTAGGGGGACCGGCGAGAGAGAGAGAGCGCGAGAGAGAGCGAGAGAGAGAGCGAGAGAGAGAGAGCGCGAGCACTAGAGCGAGAGAGGGAGCTCTTCTGGGACTGAGCTGAAGTACGAGAGGATCAGGACAGCCGTCTCCATTCAGCACTCACTCATCAGCATCTCCTGTAGAGGACAACCTGTTAATCCTACAGCTGTGTCCACTCAGTGATTCAGAGAGCTTCACAACGACACGCAGCAATCCATCCATCCATCCATCCGTCCATCTGGCCATCCATCCACCCGTCCGTCCATCCATCCGTCCGTCCGTCCGTCCGTCCATCCATCCAACTTTTATTTCTCTCTGAAACACGCCGAGAACCAATCAACACTATTTACCGTCACAGGGTTTACAGACACACGGAACAGATTACAGGATTATACCTGTAACGACAAATAAAACAGAGCCGAGATCAAACACCAATAATAAACAAACAAACGAGAGTTACAGTCAGCCAGAACAGGTGCAGGCTGTGTGAAGGCGGGTCGAGATTAAACCCCAGTGAGGCAGGTCCGAGACTCCTGTCCAGCTCCCGGTTCTAATAGGGTTTTCCCAGTGACTGGTGGGCACATGTCTGTATTCAGAGTCAGAAGGATTCCAGGTGGTTCTGAGGGGTTTACCGAGGTCCAGTCTTTCAGAGAGAGACCACCGCGCTGGGGTTACACACACAGAGCCACTGCAGCACCGGCTCCGTACCTGATCTCCGGACCTGCGTTCCCTAGGGAACCGAAGCAGTGACTGTTGGTTTGGTTGTGAAGTTCTTTCAGGTGTTCTCCACCTCAAGAAATCTTTACTACACCTCATCTTCAAGGGTTCTTTAGGAGACGGTTCTATATGGAACAATGAACACTCAAAGAACCAATCACTTGCTTAAATCGTTCTACACATGGTGAAATGGTTCTTCAGATGTATAAGGTTCTACGTTGCACCAAGAACCATTTCACCATGCAGAGAACCAGTTAAACCACCCCCCCCTCTCTGAAGTTGGCCCGACTCTGCCAGGCTGCTAATTGCATCTCGGTTGTGTTGAGGCCGAGCGCGGGCCTCCATCGCTGCAGAGCTGAAAGTGGGTTACTGGCGCGCCGTTGTGTAAAGGAACAGTGTGTGTAGGTTCCTTTCATGCGCATGCGGAACACAGCACTTTCACAAGGTCGCGTTATTTGTACCGCATCTCTACAGCGAGCGTCGGTCACTAGGCAACAGCAGCGGGACTGTGTGATGCTGGCGGAGGGCGGCTTTAATGGGAGAAACTCGGCCGTGTTGTTTAATTGGCTGCTGCAGCTTTATTCGTGCCTCCTCCGGGCAGCTGGCTCGGTGGGGCTCTGAAATCTCAGGGGTAAATTCACTTTCATTTCTACACCTCATACTGACCCTGTGAAACCGCACACTGGGCACACAACTCGGACATGCACTGTGACTACTCCACCCCTCGCCTACAAACAGTCCGCACATTCAGTGAATTGACAGACCCCTGTCAGGGGTGCAGGAGTGAGATTCTCACTGGGGGACATACACCCATCATCAAAGTAATATCTGCACCCAGAAGGAGGTGTGGGAGTGCGGGTGTGTTGGGAAGGAAGATAAAGGTGACCAGGATCAATAACTGATGATAAATTTAGACTGATATGATCAATATTTATTGAGCTACACATACAGAAGTCTGTCTCTCAGTATGCATGGCGTCGTGGGCCGCCGTGTTCGCTAACCCAAACACGCCAGAGTGTCTCCGGTAATGGAGCTGTGTAGAGGTTCCTAATGGAGTCCTGTGATAATCCATCCCATGCAGCTTGAACATCCTCACACAGTTCCTGCAGATGCGGTGCGGTCGAACATGGGGATTCCCTGCGGATAAGTGCGGTGGAGTGGGTGGAGGGGACACCACGGCCTTTTGGACGTGTGACTACCAACAGGGACCGTCCATCTTGGTGCTGACCCTCCCGGTGGCCTCCACACACGGATTCGTTGGGCGTCTCCACCAAGACTAAAGCGGGACTCGTCACTGAAGATGGACGGCCGCTGCGCCATTCTTGAGTCACTCCATTGACAGTCTGGTACGGGACACCACTGCAGGTCTTTGGTGTGACGCGGTGACGTGGGTGTTAAGGACAGTCGTGGTAACGGTCTTGTGTGCATGTAGGGTCCTGCGTGGTGCAGCCGTCTGTGCCGATGGTGCGTGCTGATACAAACCGGAGGACTGATGGAGGGGACACCACTCGGCTCTGGATCTGGAGGTCTGCTCAGTGGTGGTGGTTGTGTCACAGTCAGGTAACAGAGATTTAAGTCCTGCTCCAACTATGCTTACCTGCACATCGTTAGTAAATTGGCTAGTGGTGTATGTACCCTGATGACGGCTGCAGAGCCGTCCGCTATAGCTAGTGTGTTGACTTCTCTTAACTACGAGTGGCCTGGGAGGTAAGTAAGAAGAGAGGGCAATGGGTGCCCGCCGGCGGCCTACCTCTACAGCCTAAACACAGGCTTGCTAGGTGCCGTGGTATACCTAGGCATCAGGCACCACATGGTCACTAAACAGCCACTCTGGAGGTCGGACTTCAGGCACATGTGTACATGGTGGAGCACTAGCGTCTGTAATTGTCTCGCTGGGCTTGTCAGGAGGGATCTAAGCAGTGTGTGTGGAGAACGTGCTGTCCCCCTCTGCGGGCGCTGGTGCTGCCTGACCTGATTACACCTGGATGCTTTTAAAGGGGCAGGTAGCCAATCACAGCGCAGCAGCAAGGCACAAGATGAGCCAATACCCACAGTGTTCACAGACATCCGCTACAAAGCCTGGGACTCCGGTTTGAAGCTGAACAGGCGGATACAGATGCGCACAGGAATCACGGACGTGTTCGGTTTCACGTGTGTTAAATATGAAGGTAGAACTGCTCATCAAAGGGTGGGCAGCAAGACCACCCCCGCACTGGAACAAGCAAAGCCCACGCGCAGCCGTTACAGGCCTCAGAACGCCCGACCATTCCAATAACGGCGTGTGACATTACGCAGATCATGATCGGCACAAACCATTAAGAGTATTAAAAAACAAGGCTTCATTACCGCGACACGGACCTGTCCTATCCTCGACCGTCGTCCTGCCTCTTCGCAGAGCGGAAAGGAGGTGAAAGCACGCCTCCGGATATAGCCTGCTCCGTCTACGTGGGCTGTTCTGTAGGGGTCGGAGCACGAACGTCCAGTAACTCCATGAGTAGATTAAGACAAAACCCTTGTGAAGACAGAGTCCGGAGGGGAGGGACTGTGTGAGGAAACTATAGAATTCCCAATCGACGTACCATGGCCTGAACATTACAGGGAATTTGAAACCGGGAGTGAATAGCTCCACATGTCCAAAGCGGCTCGAGCCCCATGACAATGGAGGCTCAGGATAACGACACCTGCGTCCGGCTTTTCTTACTTTGATAGGGACTCTGGTGTGAGCACGGGGCCACGCTGCTCTTACGTGGTGGAAGAGAGCTACTACGATTTTGGCCTATGCAGAAGGTCCGTCTGTCGGACAAGGGGGCTGATGGCACCCGACTGCAGCACAGCCAACCACAAAACGTTTGTGAGCTAATCTTCGTGACCCCCGGGTGGCATCGTCGTAATGTTCTACCAGCAGAAGAGGGGCCTGAGACAGTTGAAACCAGCGGCCCAACTCACGCCTTCACACCCCCCCCAGTAACAGATCGCGGTGAGAGTAGACCCTGTGGTTGGTGTCGGTCCAACTAGATCTGCTGACATAAGCGTGCCAACTAGGCTCCACCAAGAAGCAACGTCCCATGTTTGGGAGCACGGGTCGTTCCCGATTCCCATTACTGGGTGTATCTGACGCTGAGGCTACCACACAGTAAGAGTCCTTGGGCAAGCACTACCAACACCCACACTGGCCCACCTGTAATATGATTAACCTTGTAAGCGCTCTGGAATAAGAGCCTCGCTATCTAATGCTTCACCGAAGATGTAGATGTAGCTGAGGTTGCCCGTTTGCCCGCAACCATGAGTACCGAAGGGCGTCCCGGCAGACTACTACTGTACCGATTCCTCCAGGGAAACCAGGAACTTGCTGACCCAGGGCAATCTCAGATTTTGTGATGAGCGACTTTGGTGAGCGCTGTGAGGTGGGACGCCTTCAGCCATTATAGTTTAGAGGACCACCCGGTGCACAGGGAAACACGTTACGAGAGCTGAGGAACCGTCCCAAACCTTGACCCGCTGCGGTTACAGGATGGTGTCAGTTTTCGGCGTCGGAGGCACATCGTAGTTCTTCCCAGGGAAAATCCTGGGGATAACGACCATTCAGCTAAATCCTGATCTGCCACCTGCCTGAGCTTCCTTGGTATTCTGTATAGAGCAGGCAGGGAGGACACGCACTCTTAAAACTACACAGCCCTAGAGCCACAAGCTCAAACTCCACACCTGGTACTGCTCTCCTCAGAGGACGTCCGTGGTTGCTAATCTTAACTAAATCACCAACTAGCCCGCCAAGGATGCATCTTACCATCTTCCGTTGACGGACCCCCCGATCTCCGTCCCCCAGCCCCAGATGTTCCACTTCAGCAGCGACTCAATTTCCACCAAATCACAGTAACGAACGTAGAAATAGCAACTCAAAGTCCACACCTCGGAATCCCGGGAACGCCACTTCAGGAGGAAGGGCTTCCGGAACAGTGACACCTAAATTGCGAGCCATCGTGGTGATCGGCGCCTTAGGAAAATGGAAGCGAGCTTTGGTCTAAGCTCACCATCTGGTAAGTGGCCAGGGCACGAAGAGACAAACCTGGACAGATACCGAAAGATCGTGTTACCTACCGCCTCCACATAGTCGATCGAACACCAGTGCAAGCCTTTTCCCGGATAAATAGTACATCCCAGTCCTTTCCAACGTTCAGCAGATTCACAGATCACACCGTGCTTTAATAGAGTCGATGTTGGGCCGGACGATCAGGGAAGGCTCACGAACACAGCAGACAAGAGACAGCCGTCCGGACCACCATACCCTAGCTTTAACTTGGGTGAGGCTCATCAACATCACATGCACTCCACCCCTCCCCAAAAACGGATCTACGAGAGTCATAACGTTAAAAAATTAAACACTTTTGACTCCCTATTTAAATCCATTGGTAGGTGCTCTACCAGGTCCCTGAAACCCTACCACTATGGCTCGATCAAAGCAACACCAGGCAAGTTCATCCATTCATCTTCTAAGCTGCTGATCCTCCTGGAGCCTATCCCAGCTCTCACTGGGGGGAGGACAGGTAACCAGTCCATCACAGGGCAGGCACATCCAGTCACACCTGGGGGTCAATGCCACATCTCCAGCTCTCCTGACCCACACACTCCACCCCAGCTGGGAACCGAACCCAGCCCCTTCTTACGGTGAGGAGACTGCTCCACCCACTGCACCTCCGTGCCTCCAGGTAAGGTGAATAGTTGTCTCTGTCTCCAACACGTCAAAAGTAACCAATCGGTTCATCGTCACACAACATCACGCGGAGACCTTCAAAACTTCTGCTGCCTTCGGTTGCTCTAAGTTATTAAGCTCCAACAATAGCGCCCATGGGGACGCACTGGACGTATATTCAACATAAAGAATCCCTGCCAGTGCTCGCGCACCTTTATAGTGCCATACTCCAGGTCGACACGCTCCACTCACGCGACAAACACCAAGTTTAAGGAAATGTGAATTTTTGCGTGCACGTACAGTTCAGCATCAAGGCTGGTCAACGACCTCCTCAGGTAAACCTCCAAAAACAGAAGGTATTTAGCACTCACTGCGCGCACCGTAGAGCGAAAAGGTTGACCTGAGTGGATACTGACTCAGTCCTGGCTCGGCTCTCCGGGCCTGATAACGAGTCAGGTCGGGATGAATACAGTATCCACCGATCAGATGGTGCAACCGGATCAGCACAGTCCCTAAACCGTCATAGCAACTAGACTTTCATACCAGCTTTACTTCCATCCCACTCATAGTGGGGCTTAAATAATAAACTCAGCATCCATCTCTCCATCCATCCATACATCCATCTCTCCATCCATCCATCTATCTATCAATCTATATAACACACACAGATATAAATTCTAATGTACAGAATGCGGGACACACAGATGCCCCTCCCTGACCCGCCTACCATGGCAGAGACGGTTCTAGGGAAGAAGGCACAGAGAACCACCTTCATTGTCCATTCGACGAGAGTAGGAAACTGCTGGTTACCGTCACCACCCGAGGGGGAATCAGAATGTTACTTATCTAGAACAGAACGCTTCACAAATCGAACCCAGGCGACCAACACTCTACCTGAAATGAGGCGAACTGACAGTGTATTGACCATCCCCTTATCTAGGGAGCGTGTGATCGGTCCTGACGGTTTAGACGGTGTGTCACTGCTCTGCATAGTAATCACTATACTTATCGGAGCGGCGTGGGCCTGTGATTTAGGCGCTAGTTAAGGGTTACAGGCTAGTGGTTCACACTGTTCCAGGGGGCAGTGTGACCCTAGCTGAACTCAGGGATTTCTTGGTTCAGCTGTTCAGTCTTTACATGTGATGTGCAGGCAGGCGAGCCCCATAGCGCATTACAAGCGCCATCAGTATAGCGGGAGTGAGGTGAGGATCGACGGAGGATTCTAGACACGCCGCTGAGACGCGGAGAACACAACCTCGAGCCTCAAAACACCGCACGGATCAAGCGAGTCATACGGTGTCTCCGCCCTACCCATGCATGCATCAACAGCATCCCCATCAGAGTCGCACTCAGACGACCGCAGGACGTTGAGAGCAGTAAGAAAGAACGAGAACACAGAGTAACTCCTATACAAGTACTGACGAGGCATCCGTAGCGCACTATCGAATCTCGCCAGCTGCTAGTTCCTATCTTCGCCCCTTTCCTCCTCTCCGATCCGCGTAGGTATACAGTTAATAGTTAGTCTAGAATGCGCTTCAGATTCATAAACACGAGATATCACTGTACTGTCCACCACCTGCCTCCATCCTCTATCATGTCACCTCTCCTTACGCGCTCCGTGTCACGCTACTATATCATGTTCCAGAACTTCTACTTCACCGGTCACCCAACCTGCTCCTTCTATCGTCCCACCACACACTGTCCCACAAAATCTCTGGGATCAGCAAACCCAAGGTGTCTCCTTGCAGTTCTGACGTTCAGGTTTCTGAAGCGTAAAGTACGTAAACCATGTACTCACACTCGTACATACACTACCTGATACTTATGGGGCTTAACAGAGTCTCCGAGATGAGGGCTGTTTTTGGTTGCGATGTCGCTCCTTCTACCAAGGTAAAGTCTCCTGTGGGGACAGCAGCCGTGCCCGAGAGTCGAGGCTTAGAGAACGCGAGCGTTGCGGAGCAATGTCGGCTTGAAAAAGGAACACCCCAATTCGTGAGCACGATGCCAAGCGATGGAGGTCGAGTGACTGTTTGTTTTTGTTTTAGTGGTAGTTTTCTGTTTTATATTTTCTTGATCAATAGTGAATAGACTTCACGCCCATCCGCATGACAGTCTGGCCTACCAGCAACGACAAGGATCCATTACTTACTTGCAGTTCAGTGAGTTATGATGCGACAATCTACGGAGTTTGCTTGCATAGGAGCAACCTCTCATGGGGCGCAGTTGTGACTTCCCTTCTAAGAGCGAGCAGGGAGGTGAAGTGTATACGGAGCAACCAGCGAGTCCCTCGAGCTGTACATCTTACGTGGGATTTTTTTTGAGACCTGCACACTACCCCCCACGGAGAGAGATGGTGTGGTTAAACTAATCAGGTGGCGGTTAAGTTATGTTCTCCAGACTCCGCACGGTTCGCGACTGAGGGTGCGGGACGACCGGGCGGTTCGTCACGTTTGGAAAAAGAATATGGATAGAGCTTATAGACCAAACATCAGCATACAGCAGGTACGGACTGCCTGCATACACCATAGTGATATATATATATATATATATGATGGATTTATACACTCTATATACATACACATATACATATACACATATATATATATATATATATATATAAATAAAATAGTATATAGCTTGTGTTCATTACTTTAGTGGGTGTTAATGTTTATACAGTAACATGTTCATACTGCAGGTCCGTTTATGATAAGTTTACTTGGGCGGGTTTGGTGTGGGGCGTGTACAGAGTGAGTGAGAGAGGGTTTGGTGTGAGGTGTGTACAGAGTGAGGGAGAGAGGGTTTGGTGTGAGGTGTGTACAGAGTGAGGGAGAGAGGGTTTGGTGTGAGGTGTGTACAGAGTGAGTGAGAGAGAGTGGGTTTGGTGTGAGGTGTGTACAGAGTGAGGGAGAGTGGGGTGTGGGGTGAGGTGTGTACAGAGTGAGGGAGAGAGGGTTTGGTCGTTGAGGTGGTACAGAGTGAGTGAGAGAGGGTTTGGTGTGAGGTGTGTACAGAGTGAGGGAGACGGGTTTGGTGTGAGGTGTGTACAGAGTGAGGGGGAGAGAGGGTTTGGTGTGAGGTGTGTGTACAGAGGAGATAAGAGGGAGAGAGGGTTTGGTGTGAGGGTGTGTACAGAGTGAGTGAGAGAGGGTTTGGTGTGAGGTGTGTACAGAGTGAGGGAGAGAGGGTTTGGTGTGAGGTGTGTACAGAGTGAGGGAGAGAGGGTTTGGTGTGAGGTGTGTACAGAGTGAGGGAGAGAGGGTTTGGTGTGCGGTGTGTACAGAGTGAGGGAGAGAGGGTTTGGTGTGAGGTGTGTACAGAGTGAGGGAGAGGGGGTTTGGTGTGAGGTGTGTACAGAGTGAGGGAGAGGGGGTTTGGTGTGAGGCGTGTACAGAGTGAGGGAGAGAGGGTTTGGTGTGCGGTGTGTACAGAGTGAGGGAGAGAGGGTTTGGTGTGCGGTGTGTACAGAGTGAGGGCTCCTGGTGAACGAGTGTCCGTGCGTGTGGACCGTCAGGTGTGACCGAGGGGGAACAGAGTGTTTGGTGGAGCGTGACAGGTTACAGAAAGTTGTGAAACGAGCTCTGCGTGTGGACCGTCAGGTTGGCGCTCCGAAAGGTGGCGGTCTTTGCGCTCGTCGTTGGCTCGTGGCAATCGTGCTGTGATTCACATCAATCGGCCGGTTATCAAAGTGCTCTCTCTGGCAGTGGGACTCGCGCCTTCAAAGCCCTGCTCCTCTCTTCCTCCCGGCCCGATTCTCACCGGGCTACAATGAGCTCCTGTGAAGCCCTTTGTCCCCAGGAGGGCCCGGGCTCTCTCTGAGGACAGATGGCTGGAGTCACATGGTGGTTTTAGGATCCAGCTGAATGAGAACCGTGCGCTGGACACACACCTGCTTCACCTGCGTCCCAGACACACAGGCTCTCGCTGCTCGTCATGGACCCGGCTTACCGGTCATACAGGTTCTGTTGGAAGGTTCTGCTCACGTTCCCAACACCTTTATTAGATCACACATTACAGAGTAAAGGCCTGGATTCGGTCTCCCGGCTCTCTGGAACGTCATTCTCACCTTTCCCTGTTTCCATTAGTGTTCTAGGGAAGTGTTCCCATTCCTTTCAGGGAATTCCACCGTTATTCCTGTTTCTCAAACATTCGGTGTAATCCTGTTACGATCATTTATTCGCTCTGTTCTAGATAAAGTCAGAACTGTTCACAGTGGTGGTGTATGGAACCAGATGTTCCCACATGTGGACATTCCGGGACCGGCGGCTTTAGAATAAAATGTCTGCTGTAGGTAACATGACGTCTGGTTACCATCACCACCACTGTAAAGAACCCGAGATGGCACGTTTCTCAGCAGTGATCCACATCCAACCTCTCTGAATCCATCCGGTTCCATCTCAACAGAGGAATTATTCAGGAATTCTGAAAAATCTGTGGAATTCCTCTTTAACAGAAACACCTGTTAGGTTCAGGTGACCACGTGATGCGCAAGATCAAATCTCATCTGGAGGATTTCCACAGACGGATCAGTCTGGACGCAGTAAACACATGTAAAGACTGAACAGCTGGACCAAGATATCAGATTAAGGACACGCCCCCTGGAGTGTGAACACAGCCTGGAACCCTTAAACCCAAATACCCCAACGCCCCTGCAGCGCCCTCTACCTAGAGAACACGCCCCTCACCAAACCCTCTCTCCCTCACTCTGTACACACCTCACACCAAACCCTCTCTCCCTCACTCTGTACACACCTCACACCAAACCCTCTCTCCCTCACTCTGTACACACCTCACACCAAACCCTCTCTCACTCACTCTGTACACACCTCACACCAAACCCTCTCTCCCTCACTCTGTACACACCTCACACCAAACCCTCTCTCCCTCACTCTGTACACACCAAACCCCCTCTCCCTCACTCTGTACACACCTCACACCAAACCCTCTCTCCCTCACTCTGTACACACCTCACACCAAACCCTCTCTCCCTCACTCTGTACACACCAAACCCTCTCTCCCTCACTCTGTACACACCTCACACCAAACCCTCTCTCCCTCACTCTGTACACACCTCACACCCTTCCTCCCTCCCAACCTCAAACCCTCTCTCACTCTCACTCTGTACACACCTCACCACAAACCCTCTCTCCCTCTCTGTACACACCTCACACCAAACCCTCTCTCCCTCACTCTGTACACACCTCACACCAAACCCTCACTCTGTACACACCTCACACCAAAACCCTCTCTACTCACTCTGTACACACCTCCACCTGTAAACCCTCTCTCCCTCACTCTGTACACACCTCACACCAAACCCTCTCTCCCTCACTCTGTACACCAAACCCTCTTCCCTCACTCTGTACACACCTCACACCAAACCCTCTCTCACTCACTCTGTACACACCTCACACCAAACCCTCTCTCCCTCACTCTGTACACACCTGCAAACCCTCTCTCCCTCACTCTGCACCGCACACCAAACCCTCTTCTTCCTCTCCAGCTCGTGCTCCTCTCTCTCCCTCCACTCGCTCTGCGGCTCGGAGCCCACCTTCACCTTCAGTAGCGCGGGGCGCGTTCGCGCCAGCGCCGAGGACACGGAGCCCATGCGCGCGGTGCTCAGAGCGCAGCACGCGGCTCCTTCAGCGCGCAGCGCGCGCCAACCGCCGCCTCCATCATCACTAACAACACAAACACACGCTGTGCGCGCGCCCCGTCGGGCTGCCGCCGTATTTATTGGCCTCAGCTGAGCGCTTTTTCCGGGACGTGCGCAACTCCCCATGAGAGAGGAAGTGGGAGGGGTGTAGGGGAGCACGTGCGCAAGAGTCTCTCTAAACCTAAACAAAACCATGAATACAGTTCTATGATCTAGAACGAATCTAGAACATTGAACCTGGGCTGATTTTAATTTGTTTATTTATAGAATTAATTTAAAACTCAGACTCTCTCCCTCTCTACACTCCCACTACTCAAACTCAGACTCTCTCCCTCTCTACACTCTCACTACTCAAACTCAGACTCTCTCCCTCTCTACACTCTCACTACTCAAACTCAGACTCTCTCCCTCTCTACACTCCCACTACTCAAACTCAGACTCTCTCCCTCTCTACACTCTCACTACTCAAACTCAGACTCTCTCCCTCTCTACACTCTCACTACTCAAACTCAGACTCTCTCCCTCTCTACACACTCTCACTCTCTACATACCAAACTCAGACTCTCTCCCTCCCTCTCTTACACTCCCACTACTCAGACTCAGACTCTCTCCCTCTCTTACACTCTCACTACTCAAACTCAGACTGTCTCCCTCTTCACACTCTCACTACTCAAACTCAGACTCTCTCTCTCCTCTCACTACTCTCTACTCTCTCCCCACTACTCACTACTCAGACTCTCTCCCTCTTTACACTCTCACTACTCAAAACTCAGACTCTCTCCCTCTCTACACTCCCTCACTACTCAACTCAGACTCCCTCTCTAAACCTCTCACACTCTCACTACTCAAACTCAGACTCTCTCCCTCCCTCTACACTCTCACTACTCAAAACTCAAGACTCTCTCCCTCTCTACACTCTCACTACTCTACCTCAGACTATCTCCCTCTCTACACTCCCACTACTCAAACTCAGACTCTCTCCCTCTTTACACTCCCACTACTCAAACTCAGACTCTCTCCCTCTTTACACTCCCACTACTCAAACTCAGACTCTCTCCCTCTCTACACTCTCACTACTCAAACTCAGACTCTCTCCCTCTCTACACTCCCACTACTCAAACTCAGACTCTCTCCCTCTCTACACTCCCACTACTCAAACTCAGACTCTCTCCCTCTCTACACTCCCACTACTCAAACTCAGACTCTCTCCCTCTCTACACTCCCACTACTCAAACTCAGACTCTCTCCCTCTCTACACTCTCACTACTCAAACTCAGACTCTCTCCCTCTTTACACTCTCACTACTCAAACTCAGACTCTCTCTCCCTCTTTACACTCTCACTACTCAAACTCAGACTCTCTCCCTCTTTACACTCTCACTACTCAAACTCAGACTCTCTCCCTCTTTACACTCTCACTACTCAAACTCAGACTCTCTCCCTCTTTACACTCTCACTACTCAAACTCAGACTCTCTCTCCCTCTATACACTCTCACTACTCAAACTCAGACTCTCTCCCTCTCTACACTCTCACTACTCAAACTCAGACTCTCTCCCTCTTTACACTCTCACTACTCAAACTCAGACTCTCTCCCTCTCTACACTCTCACTACTCAAACTCAGACTCTCTCCCTCTTTACACTCTCACTACTCAAACTCAGACTCTCTCCCTCTTTACACTCTCACTACTCAAACTCAGACTCTCTCCCTCTTTACACTCCCACTACTCAAACTCAGACTCTCTCCCTCTTTACACTCCCACTACTCAAACTCAGACTCTCTCCCTCTTTACACTCCCACTACTCAAACTCAGACTCTCTCCCTCTTTACACTCTCACTACTCAAACTCAGACTCTCTCCCTCTCTACACTCTCACTACTCAAACTCAGACTCTCTCCCTCTTTACACTCTCACTACTCAAACTCAGACTCTCTCCCTCTTTACACTCTCACTACTCAAACTCAGACTCTCTCCCTCTCTACACTCTCACTACTCAAACTCAGACTCTCTCCCTCTCTACACTCTCACTACTCAAACTCAGACTCTCTCCCTCTCTACACTCTCACTACTCAAACTCAGACTCTCTCCCTCTTTACACTCCCACTACTCAAACTCAGACTCTCTCCCTCTTTACACTCCCACTACTCAAACTCAGACTCTCTCCCTCTTTACACTCTCACTACTCAAACTCAGACTCTCTCCCTCTTTACACTCTCACTACTCAAACTCAGACTCTCTCCCTCTTTACACTCTCACTACTCAAACTCAGACTCTCTCCCTCTCTACACTCTCACTTCTCAAACTCAGACTCTCTCCCTCTTTACACTCTCACTACTCAAACTCAGACTCTCTCCCTCTCTACACTCTCACTACTCAAACTCAGACTCTCTCCCTCTTTACACTCCCACTACTCAAACTCAGACTCTCTCCCTCTTTACACTCTCACTACTCAAACTCAGACTCTCTCCCTCTTTACACTCCCACTACTCAAACTCAGACTCTCTCCCTCTTTACACTCCCACTACTCAAACTCAGACTCTCTCCCGCTTTATACTTCCACTACTCAAACTCAGACTCTCTCCCTCTCTACACTCCCACTACTCAAACTCAGACTCTCCCTCTCTACACTCTCACTACTCAAACTCAGACTCTCTCCCTCTCTACACTCTCACTACTCAAACTCAGACTCTCTCCCTCTTTACACTCCCACTACTCAAACTCAGACTCTCTCCCTCTTTACACTCCCACTACTCAAACTCAGACTCTCTCCCTCTTTACACTCTCACTTCTCAAACTCAGACTCTCTCCCTCTTTACACTCTCACTTCTCAAACTCAGACTCTCTCCCTCTTTACACTCTCACTACTCAAACTCAGACTCTCTCCCTCTCTACACTCTCACTTCTCAAACTCAGACTCTCTCCCTCTTTACACTCTCACTACTCAAACTCAGACTCTCTCCCTCTTTACACTCCCACTACTCAAACTCAGACTCTCTCCCTCTTTACACTCTCACTACTCAAACTCAGACTCTCTCCCTCTCTACACTCCCACTACTCAAACTCAGACTCTCTCCCTCTTTACACTCCCACTACTCAAACTCAGACTCTCTCCCTCTTTACACTCCCACTACTCAAACTCAGACTCTCTCCCGCTTTATACTTCCACTACTCAAACTCAGACTCTCTCCCTCTCTACACTCCCACTACTCAAACTCAGACTCTCTCCCTCTCTACACTCTCACTACTCAAACTCAGACTCTCTCCCTCTCTACACTCTCACTACTCAAACTCAGACTCTCTCCCTCTTTACACTCTCACTACTCAAACTCAGACTCTCTCCCTCTTTACACTCCCACTACTCAAACTCAGACTCTCTCCCTCTTTACACTCTCACTACTCAAACTCAGACTCTCTCCCTCTTTACACTCTCACTACTCAAACTCAGACTCTCTCCCTCTTTACACTCTCACTACTCAAACTCAGACTCTCTCCCTCTCTACACTCTCACTACTCAAACTCAGACTCTCTCCCTCTTTACACTCTCACTACTCAAACTCAGACTCTCTCCCTCTTTACACTCTCACTACTCAAACTCAGACTCTCTCCCTCTTTACACTCTCACTACTCAAACTCAGACTCTCTCCCTCTCTACACTCTCACTACTCAAACTCAGACTCTCTCCCTCTCTACACTCCCACTACTCAAACTCAGACTCTCTCCCTCTCTACACTCTCACTACTCAAACTCAGACTCTCTCCCTCTCTACACTCCCACTACTCAAACTCAGACTCTCTCCCGCTTTACACTCCCACTACTCAAACTCAGACTCTCTCCCTCTTTACCCTCTCACTACTCAAACTCAGACTCTCTCCCTCTTCTCTAGACTGCTCACTATTTGCTTCTGTCCTTTATCACAGTGCTCCTGCTGCTGATGATTTGTGTTGTCTGGTTTCGGCTATTTTTGTTCTACTCCATTTCTGAGTATCCAGTTCATTAGCACGTCGGTTCCTCCCGTTCCTGGGAGTTTGTTGTTGTTCTGTGGTGTTGGGTTGTCTCCAAAAGGAGAAATGTTCAGGTCCTGTACTGATAGATACTGATGGTAGGTGCTTGTATGTTGTCACTGTTTCCCGGCTGAGGGCCGTTTTTAGCCGCTCTGCTACCAAACATTCGGTACGAGTTGTACCGCAGTGGAAGCCAGTGGGAACGGCTGTACCAGGAGGCGACTGGACCATCTCAGCTGGGAGTCAACGTAACCACATGCACCAACCAACTCACACCACATCAGGGGGTTCATTCTTTCCAGTTACCGCGCTTCAGTGAGGACAGAACATCCACACACCCACACACAAACCACACCTCAACACACATCCACACACAAAACACATCTACACATCCACACACAAACCACACCTCTACACACATCCACACACAAAACACATCTACACACCCACACACAAACCACACCTCTACACACATCCACACACAAAACACATCTACACATCCACACACAAAACACACATCCACACACAAACCACACCTCTACACACATCCACACACAAAACACATCTACACATCCACACACAAACCACACATCTACACACATCCACACACAAAACACATCCACACACAAACCACACATCTACACGCACCCACACACATCCACACAACACAACACATCTACACACATCCACACACAAAACACATCTACACATCCACACACAAACCACACATCCACACACAAACCACACCTCTACACACATCCACACACAAAACACATCTACACATCCACACACAAAACACACATCCACACACAAAACACATCTACACACCCACACACAAACCACACATCTACACACATCCACACACAAAACACATCCACACACAAACCACACATCTACACGCACCCACACACATCCACACAACACAACACATCTACACACATCCACACACAAAACACATCTACACATCCACACACAAACCACACATCCACACACAAACCACACCTCTACACACATCCACACACAAAACACATCTACACACCCACACACAAACCACACCTCTACACACATCCACACACAAAACACATCTACACATCCACACACAAAACACACATCCACACACAAAACACATCTACACACCCACACACAAACCACACATCTACACACATCCACACACAAACCACACATCTACACACATCCACACACAAAACACATCCACACACAAACCACACATCCACACACAAAACACACATCTACACACATCCACACACAAAACACATCCACACACCCACACACAAACCAATACATCTACACACATCCACACACCCACACACAAACAACACATCTACATTAGCCTAGCATCTCCAACAGTAAGCAGCTGGTATCATAGCCCTGTCTGGACTGTATCTGGGAATACTGGGAATACTGGGAATACTGGGATTGAGTGTGTAGTTTGGTTGTGGTCACTGAACTAGTCCTTAAAACAAACCATGCTTGATATTTTGAGCTCCCTCTGCAGCATCAGACTCAACATACACGTGGACCTACACGTCTCTCCCGTCCACAGGTGTCCTGTCCTCTGACTAGAACAGGCCTATAGCTGTAGTTACAGAACACAGGCAGCAGAAACACTGGACATGACACACCACCGTCTCCATCCTTCACAGACTTTATTGGTGCAGCTATTCAGTGGGCTCACAGAGGCTCGTACAAGCAGGTCAGGACGATCTGGGGTAGACACTGCAGTGGCTCTACACAGTGGACAGCGCTACTCTAAGACCTGGACTGCGGGTCTAAGTGCTCAGTGTGGCAGGAAAGGCACTGGGAAGCCGTCGTTCGCGCTGCTCGAGGGGAAGCAGCTCCTTCGGCGGATCTACAGGGAGCGAGAGTGGGGCTGTTGGTGTTGTGTGTTGCTGGGCGAGTCTGGCTGAGGTGTAAGGTCCAGTGGGGCCAGTTACTGGTCACTCCAGATCTTCATGGTTCTGGGTCGACTCATTAACCACCTGTAAACAACAAGCAGAGAAAAACAAGAGCCTGATGACGACAGGAACGAGGGCTAGCAGCTGCACCCCTTGGAGGGTCCCACCTACCGCTGACGGAAACATGGAGCTTCTGCTATACAGCAACACAGATACAGCTGGGACTCCGCACATCATGACCAGTGCGGACCTGCACGGGCCCACGAGCCCCTTCTAATGAGTTCAGATATTTCCCTTTTCATTATCAGGAACAATAACAGGAATTAGGCTGAGTTCACTTTGAGGAAGCGTAGAGAAAGGGGAATGTAGCGGCTGGACCAATAATCTACTGAGAGGACGCCGCAACATGTCCCTGACACAGGAGCGCATGCCTGGCAGTGGATCTATAAACCAGATAACGGTGTGATGAGATCAGGAGCTGTAGGGGGTTAGAGGTTCTTCATCTTATCAGAATCCTCATCGGGTCGTGTGGTTCTGAGGTTATGGACGGTTCTGATGATCACACGCGGGGGTCCGAAACCCACCTGACCGTCTCTGGTCTCGATGGTCTTGATGAGCACCTTCTTGGTTGGTGTGCTTTCCACCACGGGTCTGGAGTCCAGCGTGGCCTCTGTGGAAAACAGACCATCAGTAATCTGTTAGTCACCAGCAGCTCCGCACACGGGGCGTACGAGCAGGAGCGGTACTACCAAACACGCACCTCTCAGAGTAAGAGTGGAGAAGTTCGGCAAAGGCGATGAGATCCTACAAACAGAAGAGCATAGAGATTAAAAACACACCACCAACATCCACCTTAACACCACCAACATCCACCTGAACACCACCAACATCTACCTGAACACCACCACCGTCCACCTGAACACCACCAACATCCACCTGAACACCACCAACATCTACCTGAACACCACCAACATCCTCCATAACACCACCAACATCCACCTTAACACCACCAACATCCACCTGAACACCACCAACATCCACCTGAACACCACCACCATCCACCTTAACACCACCACCATCCACCTTAACAGCATAAACATCCACTTCACCAACATCCACATTAACACCAACAACATCCACCTTAACACCACCACCGTCCACCTGAACACCACCAACATCCACCTGAACACCACCAACATCCACCTTACCAACATCCACCTTAACACCACCAACATCCACCTGAACACCACCAACATCCTCCATAACACCACCAACATCCACCTTAACACCAACAACATCCACCTTAACACCACCAACATCCACCTGAACACCACCAACATCCACCTTAACACCACCACCATCCACCTTAACAGCATAAACATCCACTTCACCAACATCCACATTAACACCAACAACATCCACCTAAACACCGCCAACATCTACCTTAACACCACCAACATCCACCTTAACACCAACAACATCCACTTCACCAACATCCACCTGAACACCACCAACATCCACCTTAACACCACCAACATCCACCTTAACACCAACAACATCCACCTCACCAACATCCACCTTAACACCACCAACATCCACCTTAACACCACCAACATCCACCTGAACACCACCAACATCCACCTGAACACCACCAACATCCACCTGAACACCACCAACATCCACCTTAACAGCATAAACATCCACTTCACCAACATCCACATTAACACCAACAACATCCACCTAAACACCGCCAACATCCACCTTAACACCACCAACATCCACCTTAACACCAACAACATCCACTACACCAACATCCACCTTAACACCACCAACATCCACCTTAACACCACCAACATCCACCTTAACACCAACAACATCCACTTCACCAACATCCACCTTAACACCACCAACATCCACCTGAACACCACCAACATCCACCTTAACACCACCAACATCCACCTTAACACCACCAACATCCACCTTAACAGCATAAACATCCACTTCACCAACATCCACCTGAACACCACCAACATCCACCTGAACACCACCAACATCCACCTTAACACCACCAACATCCACCTTAAAACACCATCAACATTCACCTTAACACCACCAACATCCACCTTAACACCAACAACATCCACTTCACCAACATCCACCTTAAAACACCAACAACATCCACCTTAACACCACCAATATCCACCTGAAAACCACCAACCTAAACACCAACAACAACATCCACCTTAACACCACCAACATCCACCTGAAAACCACCAACCTAAACACCACCAACAACATCCACCTTAACACCACCAACATCCACCTGAAAACCACCAACCTAAACACCACCAACAACATCCACCTTAACCCCACCAACATCCACCTGAACACCACCAACATCCACCTTAACACCACCAACATCCACCATAACAGCATAAACATCCATTTCACCAACATCCACATTAACACCACCAAGAACAGTAATCTAATCCTTCTTTAACATTTAGGATGAGTTTCTGCAGACAGGGTGAGGTTCTGCAGACAGAATGAGGTTCTGCAGACAGCGTGAGGTTCTGCAGACAGCATGAGGTTCTGCAGACAGGGTGAGGTTCTGCAG
>JAMWET010002616.1:27500-47500 GCA_024036415.1 Prochilodus magdalenae
GTCCAGCTGCTGCTGTACAGCCGAAGGACTGAGGGATGGCTGGACCACGGTCTGAACCTGCACACTGTGTGGGCCTGATTCCTAACCGGCTGAGACCGGGAATAGAGCAGGTGTAGGCAGTGTAACGCCTCTGACCTCCTCATGAAGCTTCCTCAAGAACACAATCTCGTCCTGCAGAGAGTCCACTTTCCGCTCCAGGTCCACCCGGGAAAGCGCCGCGTTGTCCACATCCTGTCGGAGCAGCACAGACACAGGAGCTGTTAAAGAAAAGCACACAGATACACACATACACACACATACACATACACACACACACACACACAACTACTGGTTTGACACAGTTGAAAAGGGATGGGCACACTCACACACACACACACATTACATACACCACACACACACCCACACACACACTACATACACACGACACACACACAACACACACACCTCACACACACAACACACACAACACACCACTCACTCACCACACACACACACTCGACATCACACACACACACACAACACACACACACTACTCACACACACACAGCACAACACTCACCTCACACAGCACACACACCCACACACACAACACACCACACACACCTCACCACACACACCACCACACACACACACCCACTCCACACACATCCATACACACAACACACACACAACACACACCTACACAACATACATACACACACCACACACATACATCACCCACACACACACACTCACACACCACCACACACACACACACCCTCACACACATACTCCCACACACACATCCACGCACACACCACATATACACATACACACTCACACACATACACACAACACACACTCCACAAACAACACACACATACATACACACACACACTCACACACATACCACACACCACATCCACACACACACACATAATACAACACACACACACAACACACACCATACACACATACACACTCTACACACATACATTACACACACACACACATTACATACATACACACACACACACACACTCACCTACATACATTACACACACATACACACCACACACACACTACCCACATAATTACTAAACACATACACACACCGACCACACACACACATATTATACACCAACACACACCCACAACACACACACACACACAACACACACACATACAGACACACTCACAACACGACACACTCACACACACCATACATACACATACACACACACATAACACACCATACATACACTCACATTACACACTCATACAACGATACACTCACCACACACACACTAACACACCACACCTACACACATACATACACACACACACACTCGACACACATACATTAACACCCACAACACACTCACACACACACATTCACACACACACACTCACACAACTACAAAATACACACACACAACACACTCACACACACACACACCATACATACACACATACCACACACACCACATACATACTACACACACAACACACACATTACATACACACACGACATAACACTCATCACACACACACACACAAACAAACAAACACACACACACACACACACACATACATATATCCACACACCCCCCCACATACATACACACTCACACCCACAATCACACACTCACTCACACACACACACACACATACATACACACACACACACACACACATACATACACACACACACACATACATACACACTCACACACACACTCACTCACACACACACTCACACACACACACATACAAACACTCACACAAACACACACATACATACACACACACACACACACATACACACTCACACACACACTCACTCACACACACACTCACACACACACACATACAAACACTCACACAAACATACACATACAAACACACACACACACACACTCACACACACACACACTCACACACACACACACACTCACACACACACACACTCTCACACACACACACACACACAAACACACACACACTCACACACACACACACATACACACACACACACACACTCACACACACACACACTCACACACAGCCTGGGTATCCAGCTGCACCTCAGCGGTCTGCTTTGTCAGGGCGAGGAGGGCAGTCAGCAGTGAAGCAGCTTTACCCAGCTCTAAGTCCTCAGACAAAGCCGGCCTTTCAGACCAGTGGCCCTGCAGCGGGCAGCCCGCCGTGCCCTGCCCTGAAGACATGGTCCTGCTGGAGCCTGAGCTCGGCTAGAGCTTTATCCAGGCCAGAACCAGAGATTAGCCTGAGAAGGTTCTGCCTGACTCATAGCATCGAGCTGTAGAGCTGAACAGGCTGTAGCCCAGTAAGACTACCCGAATCCCACTGTAGCCCAACAGAACCCTGACCCAGTTTGACTGAAGCTCCATAAAGTTCTGTTCTAACTGTCTAACAGTAAACATTAAAACTGTCTTTGGTCCCGAGCCCAGCCTGAGAGATCCTGAGAGATAACATCAGAACCTGAACCGCCTGGTCATACCGCGAGGTCCCGAAGTCAAGTCCAGACGTACGGTACATAAGCCTTTATAGCAGATGTGTCACGAACAAGCAGGGAAAACTCCCTGAGATCGGAAGTGGGAATGTCTGATTAGTCTGTGAGGAGGAAAAGAAAAGCCTGTGGTGAAATAGAAGGATAATCAGATGGATCAGTGGGATGTGGGCGAAGCTTCCACATAGCACAGGACAGCATGAAGAGCTGTGGTGGGTAACCTGGTTAGAATGCGGGTAAGCAGTGGCGCCCAGTCAGGGCAGAGGAACCAGCAGCATCAGACCACACAGGGTGGGCAGTAGTTCAGTATCAGACCACACAGGGTGGGCAGTAGTTCAGCATCAGACCACACAGGGTGGGCAGTAGTTCAGCATCAGACCACACAGGGTGGGCAGTAGTTCAGCATCAGACCACACAGGGTGGGCAGTAGTTCAGCATCAGACCACACAGGGTGGGCAGTAGTTCAGTATCAGACCACACAGGGTGGGCAGTAGTTCAGTATCAGACCACACAGGGTGGGCAGTAGTTCAGTATCAGACCACACAGGACGGGCAGTAGTTCAGCATCAGACCACACAGGGTGGGCAGTAGTTCAGTATCAGACCACACAGGACGGGCAGTAGTTCAGTATCAGACCACACAGACCACACAGGACGGGCAGTAGTTCAGTATCAGACCACACAGGACGGGCAGTAGTTCAGCATCAGACCACACAGGGTGGGCAGTAGTACAGTATCAGACCACACAGGGTGGGCAGTAGTTCAGCATTAGACCACACAGGGTGGGCAGTAGTTCAGCATCAGACCACACAGGGTGGGCAGTAGTTCAGCATTAGACCACACAGGGTGGGCAGTAGTTCAGCATCAGACCACACAGGGTGGGCAGTAGTTCAGTATCAGACCACACAGGGTGGGCAGTAGTTCAGCATCGGACCACACAGGGCGGGCAGTAGTTCAGCATCAGACCACACAGGGCGGGCAGTAGTTCAGCATCGGACCACACAGGGCGGGCAGTAGTTCAGCATCAGACCACACAGGCCTCATATCTGGTCAGGTGATTGATTTTCCTCTTACAGCTGCAGAAATTATGTTATCTGTTGATCTCGTATGCCACTGAGGGGGTGTGTGTTGGCGCAGCTGGCAGGTTGTTGTGTTTGTTTACAGGACATGCTGACCTGCAGGATTTCGGCAGGTTATTCGGTGAAGCGCTGCGGTTCTTCAGGCCTAAACTCCGCCCTGCCCATGCGGCACCAAGTCTCCGTTTTATCAGCTCCGACTGTAAAACGTTTAGTCCTTGTTTACATACAGTGTCTTAATGCAGGCCTTCCAGCTGCTCATACTAACACACTGGTGTGTATTCCCATCTTTGTGGGGTATTCTAAGATTTCTAGTGTCCACAAGAGTTAGGGAATAGACATGGAGTGATGAGGTGGACAAGGAAAACACAGACAACAGGACAACCCTGGCCGGGATTAACGTGTGACTGTGGCCGGTCTGCCTTTACTCACTGATTAAACACAGTGCCTCCAGTGAGCGAACCTTAGCACCTCCTTGGGTTAACGAGTACTCCGGTACGGCCCCTACAACCCTGACCCAATCATTGTGCGTTCTTGTGGAATAGGTTTTTCCTCCTGGGAACCAGACAGATGACCCCATGAGGTATTCCATCCTTCTGGGGCCTTTTCATGGGGGTCCCCACAAAGGGATAAATACATGGTCACACTCATATGCTCACATTTTGTCTACATTAGTTCCGGACGTCCTTTCACACAGTGTGCTGACCAGCGATCCACATCATCGCCCCTGTGTCCATAACAGCCGAGTGGACTGCCAAGTACGGGTCATCCACTGATGCTACAGCCAGAGCTCATCATCATCAGTCCTAATGAGCTCCAGCAAGAGAAGGCTCCGCTGTCAGGGTCAGTAGGGTCCTTCACTACCGGATCTAAATTTCCGAATTCCATAGTGTATTACACAATGAATCCCATTCACATTCCGTATCAGTCAGTCTGAGTCTGCACTTCCAACTTCCCATTATGTTAAAGATGGAACGGTGTGAGCAAGAGTTCCCGCACATCACTAACGGCCCATGAAATATGAACCCTAGCATGTCAGACACAAAGCCGCACCGACTGAAACGGAGTGATGGGCGTTTTACAGGAGGCGTGTCCTCATTAGTACCTCCAGTCTGAGTCTTAGTATGTGATGTCAGAGTCTTAGTATGTGATGTCTGAGTCTTAGTATGTGATGTCAGAGTCTTAGTATGTGATGTCTGAGTCTTAGTATGTGATGTCTGAGTCTTAGTATGTGATGTCAGAGTCTTAGTATGTGATGTCTGAGTCCTAGTATGTGATGTCTGAGTCTTAGTACATAACGTCTGAGTCTTAGTATGTGATGTCTGAGTCCTAGTATGTGATGTCTGAGTCTTAGTATGTGATGTCAAAGTCTTAGTATGTGATGTCTGAGTCCTAGTTTCATGATGTCTGAGTCTTAGTACATAACGTCTGAGTCTTAGTATGTGATGTCTGAGTCCTAGTATGTGATGTCTGAGTCTTAGTATGTGATGTCAGAGTCTTAGTATGTGATGTCCGAGTCTTAGTATGTGATGTCTAAGTCCTAGTATGTGATGTCTGAGTCTTAGTATGTGATGTCTGAGTCCTAGTATGTGATGTCTGAGTCCTAGTACGTGATGTCTGAGTCCTAGTATGTGATGTCTGAGTCCTAGTATGTGATGTCTGAGTCCTAGTACGTGATGTCTGAGTCCTAGTATGTGATGTCTGAGTCTTAGTATGTGATGTCTGAGTCCTAGTACGTGATGTCTGAGTCTTAGTAAGTGTTGTATGAGTCTTCGTATATGATGTCTCAGTCTTGGGCCATGATCCTAGAGTGGCAGCATGTCGGAAGGCTATCCTATAGTGCAATACACCACCTTTTTTGGGTGTAGGTTTTTCTACCTCATCTGTGTGGACTCCATACCTGTCTGAAGCTCTGCATGCTGGTCTCGGCCTCCTCTCTTTGGAGAATCTCCTCCTGCAGCCTGAGAGGAGCAGAAGAAAGCTTTATGATAGGGAGGCTATTAAACAGAGGGAGTCACTGAGGGAGATCTGAGGTGTAGCTGTAGATGTAGTCTGTACTGGAGTGTTTCCGGTCTGGGGGTCTGAGTACTTCTCCACCACAGAGTCGGATATCTGACCGTAACTCCTCTACATCATGGTCAGACCTGTCACGTCCAAACGAGGGAATTGGGAAGTTAGCCCACCAATCAGGACACAGCACTCACTTTGTGTTGAGCTTGTGTTGACCTGTTGGACAGAGCTTGGTTCTAGCTAACAGAACCTGTTCTCCTTCAGTGTTCTGTGCTGATGATGATGTGAATAGACGTCAGTGTCAGACTAATGAATGAGCTTCTATTAAAGACTGGTGGACTGAGAGACACTAGAGTCTCTTCACCTACACTGAGCTGATGAAGAGTCCTGTTCCAGAAATGATAATAGAACATTAGAGCCGTAATAAACCATACTCCTGTTACTCTCCATACTTAAGTACATCTGAAGGTACATACTTTAGTACTGGTACTCTCCATACTTAAGTACATCTGAAGGTACATACTTTAGTACTGGTACTCTCCATACTTAAGTACATCTGAAGGGACATACTTTAGTACTGGTACTCTCCATACTTAAGTACATCTGAAGGTACATACTTTAGTACTGGTACTCTCCATACTTAAGTACATCTGAAGGTACATACTTTAGTACTGGTACTCTCCATACTTAAGTACATCTGAAGTTACATACTTTAGTACTGGTACTCTCCATACTTAAGTACATCTGAAGGTACATACTTTAGTACTGGTACTCTCCATACTTAAGTACATCTGAAGGTACATACTTTAGTACTGGTACTCTCCATACTTAAGTACATCTGAAGGTACATACTTTAGTACTGGTACTCTCCATACTTAAGTACATCTGAAGGTACATACTTTAGTACTGGTACTCTGCATGCTTAAGTACATCTGAAGGTGCATACTTTAGTACTGGTACTCTGCATGCTTAAGTACATCTGAAGGTGCATACTTTAGTACTGGTACTCTCCATGCTTAAGTACATCTGAAGGTACATACTTTAGTACTGGTACTCTCCATACTTAAGTACATCTGAAGGTACATACTTTAGTACTGGTACTCTCCATACTTAAGTACATCTGAAGGTACATACTTTAGTACTGGTACTCTCCATGCTTAAGTACATCTGAAGGTGCATACTTTAGTACTGGTACTCTCCATGCTTAAGTACATCTGAAGGTACATACTTTAGTACTGGTACTCTCCATACTTAAGTACATCTGAAGGTACATACTTTAGTACTGGTACTCTCCATACTTAAGTACATCTGAAGGTACATACTTTAGTACTGGTACTCTCCATACTTAAGTACATCTGAAGGTACATACTTTAGTACTGGTACTCTCCATAATTAAGTACATCTGAAGGTACATACTTTAGTACTGGTACTCTCCATACTTAAGTACATCTGAAGGTACATACTTTAGTACTGGTACTCTCCATACTTAAGTACATCTGAAGGTACGTACTTTAGTACTGTACATACTGTAGGTACATACTTTCCACTCTCCATACTTAAGTACATCTGAAGGTACATACTTTAGTACTGTTACTCTCCATACTTAAGTACATCTGAAGGTACATACTTTAGTACTGGTACTCTCCATACTTAAGTACATCTGAAGGTACATACTTTAGTACTGGTACTCTCCATACTTAAGTACATCTGAAGGTACATACTTTAGTACTGGTACTCTCCATACTTAAGTACATCTGAAGGTACATACTTTAGTACTGGTACTCTCCATACTTAAGTACATCTGAAGTACATACTTTAGTACTGTTATATGGAGGACAGATGTAAGAACTGCTTGTACAGCAGATGGAACATCCTGGTTCCTGAGACACACTGTGCTTCTGTGGTGTGACCAGCATCATTTGCTTGTGTACTTGCTAACTGCTTGTTAGGACGTGACATATCGACTTCGTGTGCAGGTTCTAGCCTGTACTGTCCTGGCTGTGGTTCTCTGTGTTTGATTAGAAGCTTCTCAGTTATCACTCTAACTCTCTCCGTGTGTTTTGGTTGTTAGGTTTAGGTGTCTGTCTAAGGCAGAGCTAGCTAGTTAAGGTTAGCGATATTAGCTTTAGCTGGACAGCACATAAAACAGCTAACAACCGGAACCTGAAGATGTGGGTTCATAGCTAGAACCCACATACTGTATCACAGAGATCCACAAATGACCCGTTTGGATTTTGCCAGTGGGTGCTGACATTAGCTTGGTTAGCTAGCTAGCTAACACCAGAGCTCAGGGGCACCTGTGTGTTTCTGCACTGGTGTGAGAACCTCACCACCTGCAGACTCTCCTGTTCTGTGTCTCACCACAGGGAAAGATCTAGAACCATAACTCAGTGGTTATTTAGACTCAGCAACAAAGTGACTGAACAGGGCTACAGGTCAGCTGAAAGGGTTCTTTAAGGGTTCTTTAAGGGTTCTTTTAGGGTTCTTTACCAAAGACACTGGGCCCCATTCACCAACCGTTCTTATCCCACTTACACAGCTCTTAGGTTCACCAGTGTTCTCCTATCTGGGATTTGTTCTTCAGTAAGAACAGGATCTACACACACAGGAACCCAACGGTGGAACAGTTCTGCAGTTTAGGGACTTTTTTTTAAAGAACCAAATAGTTCTATATAGAACCATGAGCTCTCTAAGAACCCTTTGCATGTTTACATTACAAGGTGTAACCGTTTATCAGACTGATGCATCCTCAACCTGCGGAACCTCCGCATGAAATGGTTCTTTGGGAGTTTATGGTTCTGGATAACTAAAGAACCCCACCAGGAGCATCAACTTTAAAAGTTCAGCTATTTGGTTAGTGGATAACTAAAGAACCCCACCAGAAGCATCAACTTTAAAAAAGGAACAATAATAATAATAATAATTAGAATAATAATAATTAGAATAAAGTCCTCGCGCTCACTTTTCCCGGAGTCTCTCGATGTCCTGTACCAGGTTGTCCCTGGCCATCTCGGCGCGCGCCTTCTCTCCGGTCAGTTCGTCCACCTGCCGTCGCAGCGCGCGCAGCTCCTCCTCGTAGATCTCCGTGACGCGCGAGGCGCCCTGTCCGCGGCGCAGCTGCTCGAGCTCCGCGCTCAGCACGCGGTTCCGCTGCTCGGCCGTGCGCACCTTCTCGATGTAGCTCGCGAAGCGCTCGTTCAGCGACTGCAGCTGCGCGCGCTCGTTCGTGCGGTTCGCGCGGAACTCCGCGTTCACGGCGTCGCTCAGGGAGAAGTCCGGCGCGGGAGCGCACGCGGACAGGGAGGCGACGGACGCGCGCGCCCTCGCGCCGGACATCGCCGGGGCGGAGGACGCGCGCGAGCGCAGCGGGGAGGAGAACACGCGGGTGCGCTCATCTCCGAAGCGTTTCCGGTAGGAGGAGATGGTGGAGGAGATCCTGGACATGCTGCCGGAGTCAGAGAGCTAGCGCTGGGTGGGTGATGGCCTGCTGGGAGGAGTGGAGGCGTCCGGCTCTCAGCGCCACACGGCCTGTATTTATAAACCCCACCTTCTCCCACCCCCCCCACCCCCCCAACCGGCCGCCCACCCTCCCACTGGAGCCTCCCACCGAGGAGCTCCACACTCCACACCGCGCTGCTCCCTGACCCTCAGCACAGGCTGGAGGGAGATCTCAACTTCACAGACGAGCTTCACCCTGTGGATGCACCTAACCGGTCTAACTCACTGATTGAGACTGTATAGGGTTGTTTGTTTGTTTGTTTGTTTGTTTACTTGTTTACTTGACAAAACAAGCTTATGAACATTTTGATTTCCCTCCTTCTGCCACCATCCACACCACTGGTTAGACGGTACTGATCCAGTGGTGCGATGTTTGGAGGTTGTTTGTTTGGTAAAGTGTTGTCCTTACTGCCACCATGTCTACACCACTGGATAGACGGTATCTAATCCAATGGTGCGATGTTTGGAGGTTGTTTGTTTAACAAAAGAACAAACATGTTTGTTGTTGTTTTTTGTTGATGTTGCGTTGCTGTTGTTTTGTTTTCATTGTTTTGCTGCTGTTAATGTTTTTTGTTGTTTTGTTATTTTGGTGTTGTTGTTGTTTTGTTGTTGTTGTTGTTGTTGTTTTGTTGTTGTTGTTGTTGTTGTTTTGTGTTACTCCTTTACCACCGTGGCGCATGTTTTGAGATCACTGCCAAACCCCCTCCACATTCCGTGCAGGAGCTCCACAGGTATATCCCGCAGGTCAGTGCAGCGTTCTTTAGCTGGGAGACGGGAGCAGGAGACCCACCACACCGCCACACAGCGCCTCACCTGGGGTTGGATTCTAGAGGACTGGCAACATGTGGTGTGGTCTGATGAGTCACAGTGCCAGCTGTTTGGGGCTGATGGTGGGGTCCATGTGTGGTGCAGACCCCATGAAGCCATGGACCCCAACACGGTACTGTCCATACTGGTCTGGGGTGTGTTCTCAGGGTTGGGTCCACTGGTCCAGCTAAACACCCCATAGACAGGGGCGCTGGGTTTCACTGCTTGGTGACCGTTGGCAGTCCTTCAGGGACTTCATGTCCCGCCAGGATGCTGCAGCACGCCGTCGGTGTGGTCCAGATCTGGTTAGAGGAGCAGTGGAGAGTTCTGATGAATGGTGTGTGCGGCACAGCGTGTGCAGTTAGAGTGACCCGTACAGTGTTCAGTGTTATTAACACTATGAGCTGATCTGCTCATTAGGAGTGTAGTAACTGTTGGAGGAGCATGCTGGGGTCACCCGGGCTTCGTGGGTAGCGCTCAGACACCCTCCTCACAGGTCCAGTCCAGAACCACTCTGACCATTACACAGGGCACAGTGTGCCCCTCACACGGGCAGCTGCCCTTCCGGTGGGGGTTACCTGAGGTCAGCTAACTCGTTGTTCCTGGCCCACTTAGTGACGGGGTGACGGCCAAACTCACTTTTGGCACTGCGGGTTTAACTGGAATGGTCAATAAGGCAAAGGGTCCAACCCAAACACTGAAAGTGGTGCACGATGGGAAGGTCAGTTAATCCCTCAAGGCCGAATGTGTGTCCTACCATGGCTGTCCTGCTGCCACCTCACTCGGCCTAGCAGGGTAAGCAGGCCCTGAGTTCAGAGTTCCATAAATCCCGGGATTTCTCTCCGGCTCTGATTTTGATAATTCCTTTCCTACTCTGGTCGTATCTCCTCGGGAGGAAATCCCAGCAGCAGAGCCCGTACGGTGTTAGGGTCTGCAGAGGAGAAGGATAGACCCTCAATACTGACCGTCACACTTTCCTGTATGCTGATATCTGATCTAATCTAATCATCTAATATAATCTGATGTAATCTGTTGTAATCTAATATGGTCTGATCTGATCTGATCTAATATAACATAATCAGATTTTATCTAAAATTATCTGATCTAATCTAATCAAAAATAATCTAATGTGGTCTAATCAGATCAGATAAAAAATAATGTAATCTGATCTAATCTAATCCAATCTAATGTAATACAATCTAATCTAACCTGAACAAATCTAAAATAATGTAATCAGATCTAATCTAATCTGATCAGATCTAAAATAATGTAATCAGATCTAATCTAATCTGATCAGATCTAAAATAATCTAATCTAATGTAATCTGATCTAATTCAGTGAGGGTTTGTTAAAGGTAATTCGTGATCTGTTTCTATTGGCCCGGTGCTCAGTAAACCTGATGGTGTGTATAGACGGGTGGATGGATCTGGAATGTCAGTGGTAGGAATGGTGAGGGGTGACTGACAGTGTTACTATGCGGGGCGGTCTGGCGCTCACTGCTGCAGGCGTGTCAGTGTCAATGCTGGATCGATGCATTTAACACTGAGTAGGATTTCCATTAGGAGGCTTTCAGTGCTGAGAATTCACAGGGTCCGCACATCCACCCAACACAGCCCCACCACCCCACTAGCCACTGGCTTACAGAAAAGATGACACCATGACCAGCACATGGTATGAATACGCTTTCAGAGCGGTGGTAGGGATGTTGGCATATCCAGGTTGACCCAGACTGATTTCTGATGGACACCAAAACCCACATGACACATCAGATACTTATAATAAGATTAAGAAGTTACTGACGGCCATGTTGTGACCGCAGCAGCTCGGGCAGAGGGAGGGGCTGGAGATGTCTGGACACGCCAACCAGATCAGACACTTGCAAATCAGGGAGTGTGGACAGTCGACTCCGCGGATCTGATTTGCCTGCAGTACTGATTCCCGAGAGCCACCTTCAGGAAGATCTCCAAGGAGCTGTGAGCTGTGACTGAACAGAGCAATGAGGGTGGAGCGTAAGTTTGGAGGGTGAGATGATGAGCGTCCCTCTCTCATCGTAATTCCACACTGTACTGTGTTGATGAGTACTCACAGAGACGAGTACTCACAGAGACTAATACTCACAGAGACGAGTACTCAAAGAGACGAGTACTCACAGAGACTAATACTCACAGAGACGAGTACTCACAGAGACGAGTACTCACAGAGACTAATACTCACAGAGACGAGTACTCACAGAGACGAGTACTCACAGAGACGAGTACTCACAGAGACTAATACTCACAGAGACGAGTACTCACAGAGACGAGTACTCACAGAGACTAATACTCACAGAGACGAGTACTCACAGAGACGAGTACTCACAGAGACTAATACTCACAGAGACTAATACTCACAGAGACGAGTACTCACAGAGACGAGTACTCACAGAGACTAATACTCACAGAGACGAGTACTCACAGAGACTAATACTCACAGAGACGAGTACTCACAGAGACGAGTACTCACAGAGACAAATACTCACAGAGACGAGTACTCACAGAGACGAGTACTCACAGAGACTAATACTCACAGAGACGAGTACTCACAGAGACTAATACTCACAGAGACGAGTACTCACAGGGATGAGTACTCACAGAGACTAATACTCACAGAGACGAGTACTCACAGGGATGAGTACTCACAGAGACTAATACTCACAGATACGAGTACTCACAGAGACTAATACTTACAAAGACGAGTACTCACTGAGACGAGTACTCACAGAGACGAGTACTCACAGAGACTAATACTCACAGAGACGAGTACTCACAGGGATGAGTACTCACAGAGACTAATACTCACAGATACGAGTACTCACAGAGACTAATACTTACAGAGACGAGTACTCACAGAGATGAGTACTCAGAGACGAGTACTCAGAGATGAGTACTCACAGAGACTAATACTCACAGAGACGAGTACTCACAGAGACAAATACTCACAGAGACTAATACTCACAGAGACGAGTACTCACAGAGACTAATACTCACAGAGACGAGTACTCACGGAGACTAATACTCACAGAGACGAGTACTCACAGGGATGAGTACTCACAGAGACTAATACTCACAGAGACGAGTACTCACAGGGATGAGTACTCACAGAGACTAATACTCACAGATACGAGTACTCACAGAGACTAATACTTACAAAGACGAGTACTCACAGAGACGAGTACTCACAGGGATGAGTACTCACAGAGACTAATACTCACAGATACGAGTACTCACAGAGATGAGTACTCAGAGACGAGTACTCAGAGACGAGTACTCACAGAGACGAGCACTCACAGGGATGAGTACTCAGAGACGAGTACTCAGAGACGAGTACTCACAGAGACGAGTACTCACAGAGACTAATACTCACAGAGACTAATACTCACAGAGACTAATACTCGCAGAGATAAGTACTCACAGGGATGAGTACTCATGCTGGGTACGCTCGGTACGCACAGGGTGGCAACACTTCACAATGCTCAGTGGGAGAGAGGAGCACTTATACAGACTAAATGAACAGCTGGTGTGAGCAATACTCCGGTGACTCAGATCTGGAAAACAGAACGGGAGTGAGAGATGACAGACATGGGAAAGTTGTGTCATGGGGTGGTGGGTTATGGGAAATGGAGTCCGGGAGCTGGGGGTGAGAGGAGACTCAGCAGGTGTGACATGTATATAAGTGAAGTGCTAATATTAAGTGTATACGCTGCACAGTCTGTTTATTAAAGGAGACGCTGAAAAACTGGAGCGTACAAATGACACGTGTTACATGGATGTCCTACGAGCTCCGTAACTGGCCCGCTGCTCCTCTGACCAGGCACGCTGACCACGCTGGTGACGTCCCGCACTGGGACAGTGTCTGTGGGTACGGCTGTCTGACTGTAGGAGCTGTGTAATTACACTGAGCTGCTGTTGAACCATGTTACAGAATGACTCCAGTGCACCTGGTGGGCCTTACCGTGCAGTCTGTGGAGGACTCTGGGATATGAGCGAATGCTGATGTCTGGAATCTCTGGATGGGGAGGTGCAGGAGCTGACAGTGCGTGAATCTCTGTCTCTCGCTGCTGATCAGACCCTGACAGTCCAATTAAAGCCCCACTCCAGCTCAGCAGAAGCCTCCTCACGCTGATTAGAAGCTGAGGGGGCGTTTCGGGTGTAGCAGCCTGGATCCAACAGAAACAGGTCTGCGGCGGCTACTGTGTACGATCGGGCCAGAGCGGCAGCTGGAGTGAACACAGTAGCCCAGGACAAAACACTACGGCACAGTGTACTCAATCTAACGGTACCGAGTACACCTCCCAGTACTCCTGTACTGCATTACTGCACTGTACTCATATTCCATATACTGACTACTTAATATACTAAATATACCTATCAGAGATATTACTTACACAGAACTAACTGGACGTAACTGTACTGCTCTAAGATTCACCTAGGTATACTTAAGTACATCTTAAAGTACATAAATACTTACTGAGTATACTCATCTGTTTCTCCGGGTCAGGACCCGCCCCGTGTTCCGTGTTTTCCTAATAACAGTGATCCAGATCATTCCCGATGGTTCACCTATCATTTCTTTCTACTGAGTAGGAATGACAGTGTAGTTAGCCTAGTGGCATTCCGGTTACACTAAACAGTTCCCTGTGGCTCCATCACACTGATGATACTTCCAAACAGGGACTCCACAGTAATCTGCTTATCCGGCTGATGTTTTCCTCTGAAGCTGTTTACAGATTCCAAAGCCGCGCTGCTTTAAACCGGGCTACATAACAAGGAGCTCCTTGCTCAGCCCATCAGCACCTACACACCCCTGTCCTAACCGCACCACCCGAATCAGCTGAGGTTCTTTGAAGCTATTCTGGGGTCTTAATTCAGAGACAGGTCACGCGACCTGCTGTCTGCACACGGTCTGCACACTCAGACTGAGAGTCGGGAGACAGTCAGTATACAGGTCCACACCTACTGTACAGGTATCAGTACTGTACTGGAGTACTGGCTTAGACTACTCTACAGGTATCAGTACTGTACTGGAGTACTGGTTTAGACTACAGGTATCAGTACTGTACTGGAGTACTGGTTTGGGCTGCTGATCACTGATATGGTTCTGATTAATCTACAGGACGGTAGTTTATGGATCATGTGATTAATGCCGGTTCATGTTTCGCCTTGTTTGTTTGGTAAGGTCTTTTAAAGGGTCTTTTGTTTTTTACTCTCCCATGATTCTCAGTTAACTGCCTGCACACCCTGTTGCCATAGCAACCTGGCCACAGCTTGTCCCGAGGTGCTGAAAGGGTCGTCCCGGTCCAACTGCTGCCAGAAACACACAGGATAGTTCCTCCGAATGAACACTTAACCGGTCTACGGAGCATGTGTTGGTGGACCCTGCCTCTGTGCTGATGGAGATCCACAGACGTGCAGGTCACCCCCAGGTCATGACCCCCTGTGTGAACTGTGTTCACTGATGATCCCATGCAGTGGTTCCACTACAGAACCGGGTCTGTTTTTAATGCGTGCCATCTGAGAGTCACCATCATTCAGTACTGGACCGAACCAGGTTCTGGTTCTCTGTAGTGTAGATGATGATGATCTCCAGGTTCTGGTTCTCTGTAGTGTAGATGATGATGATCTCCAGGTTCTGGTTCTCGGTAGTGTAGACGATGATGATCTCCAGGTTCTGGTTCTCGGTAGTGTAGACGATGATGATCTCCAGGTTCTGGTTCTCGGTAGTGTAGATGATGATGATCTCCAGGTTCTGGTTCTCTGTAGTGTAGATGATGATGATCTCCAGGTTCTGGTTCTCTGTAGTGTAGATGATGATGATCTCCAGGTTCTGGTTCTCTGTAGTGTAGATGATGATGATCTCCAGGTTCTGGTTCTCTGTAGTGTAGATGATGATGATCTCCAGGTTCTGGTTCTCTGTAGTGTAGATGATGATGATCTCCAGGTTCTGGTTCTCTGTAGTGTAGATGATGATGATCTCCAGGTTCTGGTTCTGGGTAGTGTAGATGATGATGATCTCCAGGTTCTGGTTCTCGGTAGTGTAGATGATGATGATCTCCAGGTTCTGGTTCTGGGTATGTCCTCCTTCAGGGTTTCTGTGTGTTGTTGTTGGAGTGCTGAGACTTCCAGACTTCATCCTGAGGTCAGAACCTCACAAGACCATGATCCTTCACTGGGCCCGAGAAACACGTGTGCCTGTATGTGCGTGCTCAAGGTCCGTCGGCTCTCAGCTGCACCAGTGACCCACAGTGTTTAACACATCTCCTCTGGGGAGGGGATCTCTGGACACCAGTGTCCAGTCAGGAGGCAGTGTCAGCTGTTCTGGGTTTAAACCCATCAGACCCACAGCTACAGTCACACACAGTACACCTGAAGGGAGGATGGACGCTGCCGCTGGGGTGTGGCCTAAAGCAGCCCCTCCCCAGGTGTACTGACCTGCTGGAATGAACGACACCAGCTCAGTCTGGTCTATGCAGCGCTCCTGTATGAACTCCAATTCAGCTCTGTCTATTCTAATTCAGCTTTAGGCCGTTGATTAGGTGATCAGTGATCTGATTGGCAGATCGCTTCAGTTACAACCACTTTAAACAAAACTGATCACACAATCTATACAGAAATATTAGATATCAGATATCAGTTTGCTACAGCGCCCCCCTGAGGCAGAGCAGTGCTGCAGCTCTAGTAAAGATCAGGCCGCAGCTCACTGATTGGTGGGAGAAGCAGCTAAACTACAACAGCATGACATCATAATGAGTTCATTCACAGGGACCCCTCTGAATTTAGGGACATCTGGACCCCCGGACCCCCCAGGACCCCTGATATTTTGCAGCTTGCCTGACCCTAGACCGTCATACGGGGAGTCATACACTGTGTGTTGTGCAGCTTTGCTTTTGAGCAGCTTTGTGTGATTATGAGATTGACAGAGACCCTGCCGCATGACACCATGTAAGGGCAGCCTCCTGTCGGAGCTAAGAGGCTAACGTGGCCGCTAGGTTAGCATGTAGCGACCTGCTCTCTGTGATGATCACTCGTTTATGAGGTCAGTAGCGGTGTATGATAAACTGATATGTATAAACATGAACACAGTTCGAGTCAGCAGGAACTACCTGTCCATCGCTGTAATAGCAGTACCGTACCGGTCCGGGTTCGGGGAGCTGACCGGTGCTGACTGACTACATTGCAGAAGCAGGTCCATATCATCAACAACAACAAACACCCCTGACTGTGATCAGCTCTAATTCACGCCTGTACTGTGTTTTTGGTGTTTTTGAAAGGGGAGGGGATGTGTGGTGGGGGGGGGGCCGCTGGTGGTGATGTGGGGGGTAGGGGAGGGGTTGTAAAACAAAACCAATGTGGGGGTATTGGAGGTGTGTTGGGGGATGGGCGGGTGGTGTAGGTAGGGGGTCAGGAGGGGTGAGTCTTGGGTAGGGTGGAGGTGGGAAATGGGGGTGGAGGGTGGGGTCCCCCAACTTGGTGAAGCACTAAAGCGCTCCTGTAGCTTGATCAGCAGTCTGAAGCGAGGAGGGGAAGTGGGGGTGGGGGTATTGGCATTCTTCCCTAAGGCCCTCGAATCCACTTGGGAGCAACAGCGTGAGGCGGAGACTGGGTTCAGGTCTCCATGGCGACAACAGAAGGCGATGGAAGGGCTCCAGGATTTCAGAGGCCTAGCTGCACCAGACGCTCTATGAAGACCGCCCGAGGCTCACGTATGTGCTTACCCAGCAGACTCCAGGAGGAGCAGAGGCCGCTCAGAGCCGTCTGACTTCGTTCAGCTCCGCCCCTGTGTGATATCGCCTCCTGCAGCTCCTGCAGCTCCCCTGCTATTGTGCACTGGTCACGGGCAGGTACAGGACTGTGTGGAGAGCATCCCTATGTCTGATTAGAGGGCAAAGCTCAAACAATGTCCAGCACACACAGGAGTCCAATCACCACGTGTAATACAGGGTTACAGCCCTGTCCTGCAGCGGCCGTGTGGAGCTGGACTGAGTTCTGGTTATTCCATCATTTTCAATGAAGGCCGTCCCAGGATCCCGTCACTCACACCCCGCAGGGATTTATAGCCCATCATCCTCGTGCAGCGCCACCTGCAGGAGCCTGAAGGCACTACCACCTTAAAATGAGCTCATGTACATACAGTACAGACTTCTAATTTCATCCTGCTGCCTTAAGTACAGGTCACAGCTGCTTTACATCAGCGGAGACTTACACATACACCCAGAGTGCTGGTGGAGGACAGCTAACAGAGCAGAGCTAGCTCACAGCACTGGGGGCTGAGTAACTGACCTACAGACAAACAACGCCAATACAGGTACTGACCTCACGTCCCACTAAAGCCCAGACCAGCCCTCTCTCAGAGGTCATATACTGGAGCTACGTCTCTGCAGACACAGCGGCTCAGTGTTCACAGCGTTCCCAGTGTTTACACTACACTTCATGGAAAAAGCTCCATCAGCTCCGTCAGCTGTCTCCATGAAACTCTCCATAAACAAGTAACAGAACACCAGCAAAGTTCCTCAAGTTCCTTCAGCACCTGGCGAGGGACCGGGACAACATCAGACAGCACTCCACCACTTCCCCCTGAAGGTGTCCTTTTAAAGCCGGCTCGCCCCCTAGTGGTGACCCGCTGCATCACCCTCCCACAGCTCTGCAAGGCCACATAGGAGAAGACACATTATGAGTCCCAGCAGGGATACACAGTTCAGAGGGTATACTGTGTATACGGTGTACAGTATACAGTGCAAGCCACCCAACACTCCCCTAAGACAAAGAGGAGGACGGTTCTGCACCGGCCAAGTCGATCACCTGATCTCAGTCCAATCAAGCTCCAGTCTTACTCACTGAGGGATAAACAGAGGGTTATAACCCCCCCAGGTCTGAGAGAGCACCACAAGGGAAGGAGCCTCACTGAGGTTCTAAAGTAACTCTAGACCATTTAGGTTTGATCCTCCATCACACCTGTTATAACTTCATATCCTGTAGATCATTTTAGTTCATGCAAGATTTTCTGGAGCATTTCTGTATGTGTGTGTGTGAGTGTGTGTGTGTGTGTGTGTGTGTGTGTGTGTGTGTGTGTGCGGTGTGTGTGTGTGTGTGTGTGTGTGTGTGTGTGTGTGTGTGTGTGTGCGGTGTGTGTGTGTGTGTGTGTGTGTGCGGTGTGTGTGTGTGTGTGTGAGTGTGTGTGTGTGTGCGGTGTGTGTGTGCGGTGTGTGTGTGTGTGTGTGTGTGTGTGTGTGAGTGTGTATGTGTGTGTGTGTGTGTGTGCGGTGTGTGTGTGTGTGTGTGTGTGTGTATGTGTGTGTGTGTGCGGTGTGTGTGTGTGGTTGTAGGCCTAGAGGAAGCTCATGTGATATCATTCCTTCATCTTCTGGCTGAAACGCTGGTGGGTGCTTGTTTAACTGCAGGTCTGAGTTTTATTTGATCATAAGATCCGTAAAGTGACCTACGTCTCCTACTGAATGGGTTCCCCTAGTTCTCCATGTTCTCCGTCATTCCCACTCCAGGCCCGGAGTGCTATAGCTCTGTGTGACTCTGGAGGGGCGTGTCCGAGACCACCAACTACGGATCTTCAGCAGCTACAGGAAGAATCTCGGTATTCCCAGCTTGGCAGAGTCTGGGAAGAGAAGAAGAAGATGCTGTCTAAGAAAGAGATGGAGTGAGGGGTCTCGTGATGGAGCGTGTGGAGGTGGACGTCTGGCTCCTGTCACCACCACGGTGAATGACTTTGTTTAGGGGGGACGTAACGATATTCCCATTATCACATCCCACAGGGAGAACAGCATGGCCGTTCAGAGGGTCCTCTATGGCAGTTAGGAATGTGTGGTGTTCCTATAACAGGCCCTGCGGAGGACAGGACGTCTCCTGTGCCTAGAGTGAAAAATCTAATTCACACAATTGTCCCATTAGCCGATCAGCTGAGACGTGTTAGGAATCTGAAGCCCGTTCCGTTTAGGGAGGAGCCGCTGTCTCTTTCTCCAGAACTGGGATATAACCTACAGACCTGGGTCCCCATTAGTGGACAATTACCTGCACCAACAGACCTCTGTGTGTTCTGGTTCTGGAATGAGCTTCAT
>JAMWET010002616.1:52500-55000 GCA_024036415.1 Prochilodus magdalenae
ATTATAACTGTTTACGGCGCTAAGGGAGGGATGTACCGTAGGAGAACCACCTGGCGTTCCCTAATGGGCCACACTTTAAAGAGCCGTTATCGTGACCTGAACGAAGCTCCACACAAACATTTGTTCTGCAACCGTAAGTCAGGAACCATTTAGGAACCGTAGTTCTGCATTAGAGGACTCTCTGAAAACAATGGTGGGTCCTTAGAACGTTAGAACCTTCACTTGGCTGACACCTTTCAGCAGACGGGGTTCTATAAGAAGCTAACAGGGGTTCTCCTACAGCAGCGATCCGTTTTAGCACCTCCTTTATAAACGTGTCCACTCCTGGTTCTAAGCGTTAGCCGTGTTCCTTCATTAGCACCATTGACGCTACACGTTGTGGGGAGAGGAGCACGTGGGTCCGCGCCCGGTCTGGAGTAGCTGGGCCACTGGAGCACCCGCCGGCTCCACCACGCTCCAGGAGGCATTCATAAATCATAGTCATGAGGGAAATGGGTTCCTGCTGGTTCTCTAGCCACTTCAGACCTCGTCTCTGGAACCCTGACCGTGACTGCGGTTGGATGGGAAGTTACTTCGTCAGTTAGAACCGAGTACCGCAGATCCAAGCAGGTTTATTTATAGAGCACCTTCCGGCACTGCGGTCACCCAAGGTCTGTACAGAACCCCAAATAGAACTCCTTAGAGGAAAATCCAGATCACACGTAAACAGGAGAACAACAGAACTGGATCACAACAGATTAATAATCTAATAATGCTCTAATAATAATGTAATAATAATTTAATAATGTAATAATATTCTAATAATGCTCTAATAATAATGTAATAATAATCTAATAATGTAATAATAATGTAATAATGCTCTAATAATAACGTAATAATAATCTAATAATGCTCTAATAATAACGTAATAATAATTTAATAATGTAATAATAATCTAATAATAACGTAATAATAATTTAATAATGTAATAATAATTTAATAATGCTCTAATAATCTAATAATAATGTAATAATGCTCTAATAATAACGTAATAATAATTTAATAATGTAATAATAATTTAATAATGCTCTAATAATAATGTAATAATAATTTAATAATAATGTAATAATAATGTAGTAATAATGTAATAAAGGGAATGAACTATAAGGGTGTAGTTATGATTAGAGCTGTTAAAGGACGGTGCTTCAAACTGAGCTGCTCAAACAGGAAAGTTTTCGGCCTAGATAGTGTCTAGTACCGGTGTTCTTTTAATGCTGGTTCCATCTGCTTTACCTTAGACAGGACTAACTGATCGGAGGGTTCTGCTCGGCTCATATCGCTGGTTCTACACCATCCAGACAGTGACCGCCCCTTTCCGGGTGTGGAACAGGTTCTGTTCACGCACCTAATTTGGAACCGTTTGTGCACCAGAGTGTTAGGGTAAGAACCCTACAGAACTGTGCTGGGTAAAGAGATATGTGTGAAGAACAGTTCCCTGAAGAACCTTCCTCTTTAGGAGTGTTTCTGTTCCCCGTATGTGAATAAGAACAGAACCCCTGGTGAGAGAACGCCGGCTCCTGTTGTGAATGGCTCTGCAGTGGTTCTGGAAGGTTCTGGTGGAGATCTCTGTTGGATCGCTGTGGAAGTGGCCGGCTCCGCCGCTGATTCCTATTTCAGTCTAAAGTAGTTCAGAGTCTTACATAACCGCCGGGTCTGGCGGCTGGGGAGCGCTGGAGAACCACAGGACCTTCCGGAGGTCGTGTGCTGGAGAGGTCAGGAGATGATAGCTCAGCACCATCACCACCATCCAACACACAGGTTCCCTCCCAACCCGGATGGAGCAGACTGGCCCAGGTGTGTTTGGGGTCCAAAGCCCGCTTATTAACTTACAACCACGTCAGAGCTTCAGCTCCAGGGCCGATCTAAACACGCCAGCACCGAACCTGCCCGGCCAATGTGATCAAAGAACCGGGGGGAAATAATAAAGGACATTTAATAATGTTCAGATATTAAAAATAAAATATTAAAATAAAGTGTGATTAATGTTTAGAGATTATAAAGGGCTAAAGGTCAATCAGAGCTTTTACATACAACCCCAATAATCATAAAGCACACGCTGAACACAGAGGCATGTGTGTGTGCTGAATATGACCCGGTGTGTGTGATGAATATGAGCAGGTGTGTGATGAATATGACCCGGTGTGTGTGATGAATATGACCCGGTGTGTGTGATGAATATGACCCGGTGTGTGTGGTGAATATGACCCGGTGTGTGTGATGAATATGACCCGGTGTGTGTGATGAATATGACCCGGTGTGTGTGGTGAATATGACCCGGTGTGTGTGATGAATATGACCCGGTGTGTGTGATGAATATGAGCAGGTGTGTGATGAATATGACCCGGTGTGTGATGAATATGACCCGGTGTGTGTGATGAATATGACCCGGTGTGTGTGATGAATATGACCCGGTGTGTGTGATGAATATGACCCGGTGTGTGTGATGAATATGACCCGGTGT
>JAMWET010002616.1:62500-108693 GCA_024036415.1 Prochilodus magdalenae
CGCTCCCTGCTGGATAACATAAGGGGGCCGAAAATGAAATTTCATATTGATTAATGATAAAATGTCTGGAGGAGGATTTTTCCACAGAGCCGGAATCGGATTCCTGGAAAGGATGAGGATAAAGTGGCTGCCAGCCAAGGCTCTTATTGTCCATTCAGCCAATTGGGTTAGCATGATGCGGCCCATCCACTTTGTTTGACTCATAAAGCTTTGGCTCCTTTTACAGCAGTATGTCACGCAGACATGCTGAAGATGATCATGTGGGTGATACCAGGGTGGCAGAGGGTGGCAGAGGGTGGCATGTTAAAGTTTTCATGTAATTCACATATGAAACAGTAACCCAGTGGAGAAGTTATTGTCTGTTGTGGTAGGCAGCTCCACATTGGAATTCCGGTTCCACCTTAAATAAGGTGGAATATTCAGATCTCTGAAGAGGAACAGGTTTCACGGAAGCACCAATCCAGCTACTCCTCCCCTGGGAGCGTTTTTCGGTGGTTCTGGTCTGTGTAGTTTGGCCTACCCCTAATCTAACCCAGTCCTAGCCTACTCCAGATCAACCCTACCCTCACCCAACCCTAACCCACTCATACCCTAACGCACCTCTACCCCACCCATCGCAACTCACTTCTACCCCATCCTAATCCATACTTACCCTGCCCCATTCAATCCACCCCATCCTACACCTATCATAACCTACCCCTAAACCACCCTACCTACCCCTACCCTAATGAGGACTGGGAGAGCCAGAGTGTCAGTTAAACGCCTGGCCTTATTGTCCTCTGGCAGATTCGGTGCAGTGGAGACGTGTGAGAGAGACACCTACATCCGTTTAGGACCAGGTCAGCTCCCTGGAGCAGCGGGCCTGACACAGATCCTCAGACAAAGAGAGGAGGCTGCAGCAACTCTCCAAACTGCTCCTGCCTCACTCTGAACTACCAACCAGAGGAGCCATCTTTCAGGCTCATTCAGGAGGTCTACACGCCTCCGCTAGGGACACGCCTCCGCTAGGGACACGCCTCTGCTAGGGACACGCCTCCGCTAGGGACACGCCTCTGCTAGGGACACGCCTCCGCTAGGGACACGCCTCAGCTAGGGACACGCCTCCGCTAGGGACACGCCTCCGCTAGGGACACGCCTCCGCTAGGGACACGCCTCCGCTAGGGACACGCCTCCGCTAGGGACACGCCTCCGCTAGGGACACGCCTCCGCTAGGGACACGCCTCCGCTAGGGACACGCCTCCGCTAGGGACACGCCTCCGCTAGGGACACGCCTCCGCTAGGGACACGCCTCAGCTAGGGACATGTCTCCGCTAGGGACACGCCTCCGCTAGGGACATGTCTCCGCTAGGGACACGCCTCAGCCTTGGGACACACCTCCGCTAGGGACACGCCTCAGCTAGGGACACGCCTCCGCTAGGGACACACCTCCGCTAGGGACACGCCTCTGCTAAGGACACGCCTCCGCTAGGGACATGTCTCCGCTAGGGACACGCCTCAGCTAGGGACACACCTCCGCTAGGGACACGCCTCAGCTAGGGACACGCCTCCGCTAGGGACATGCCTCAGCTAGGGACACGCCTCAGCTAGGGACACGCCTCCACATATAGACAGTACATACTCTATATACACAACCACTCCACATATACACAGTACATACTCTATATACACAACTACTCCACATATACACAGTACATACTCTATATACACAACCACTCCGCATATACACAGTACATACTCTATATACACAACCACTCCACATATACACAGTACATACTCTATATACACAACCACTCCACATATACGCAGTACATACTCTATATACACAACCACTCCGCATATACACAGTACATACTCTATATACACAGCCAGTCCGCATATACGCAGTACATACTCTATATACACAACCACTCCACATATACACAGTACATACTCTATATACACAACCACTCCACATATACGCAGTACATACTCTATATACACAACCACTCCACATATACACAGTACATACTCTATATACACAACCACTCTGCATATACACAGTACATACTCTATATTCTTGAATTTCCCTCTGGGATCAATAAAGTATCTATCTATCTATCTATCTATCTATCTATATACACAACCACTCCGCATATACACAGTACATACTCTATATACACAACCACTCCGCATATACACAGTACATACTCTATATACACAACCACTCCGCATATACACAGTACATACTCTATATACACAACCACTCCGCATATACACAGTACATACTCTATATACACAACCACTCCGCATATACACAGTACATACTCTATATACACAACCACTCCGCATATACACAGTACATACTCTATATACACAACCACTCCACATATACACAGTACATACTCTATATACACAACCACTCCACATATACACAGTACATACTCTATATACACAACCACTCCACATATACACAGTACATACTCTATATACACAACCACTCCACATATACACAGTACATACTCTACACACAGACAGGGTACAGTGTACACTCTACACCGTATACACAGTGTACAGGCAGAGTTTAATAGAGGCCTGATTCCGCTGGAGCACACAAACGCTAACAGGCTAACAGGCTAACAGGCTAATTAGCACCGTTACGTTCTACGTCCCAGAGACTACGAGGAGAAGGAGCTCCTGGTACCCAGCATGCCTCTGGTCTCCGGCTGTCTGAGTCCTGTCAGATCCGCACCATGTGGTAAAACCGAATGTTGAGCTGAACAAACCCATCAGCGCTCCTGCACTCGCTTTCAGCACCGCTCCCATATGTTCACCCCTCGGAATCCCGAGGCGCCGCCGCTGAATGCTAATGGAGATCTCGGCGGTGGGAACTCTCCAGCTTTAGCACTTTTCCGCTTCATCCTAGCTGTGAAATGCCGGAGGGGCAATCACTAAATAGACATGTCAGCGTTCATTAAGCCTCGCTCATCCCGCCTCTCCTCGTCTCCCATCGGCACCGCTCAAACTGCTCCGAGTGATCTGGGTCTCGTTTGCTCTGTGAAAACCTGGAGCCTCTCTTTCAGGGAGCGCGACGTGCTGGCGGAATCTGTGCTCCTGAGGTTCTCCATGGGAGATTACAGGGAGACAGTGGAAGACTTTATCAGAACCGAGGTTCAGAACCAGCCGGCTGGGTCTGCGTGGCTAACAGGTCCCTGTGATAAACTCATCAGTAACGTAGTGCCAGCAAACTACAGCAGAACATTAGAGACCTCCGGCCGTCTCTTCCCAGCCTCTCCCGTGATGTCCATGCTGGGAATACCGAGTAAGCTCGGTCTTACAGCTGTGGAAGATCCGTAGGTGTTGGTGTGTGACGCGGTGCTGTAAACTGTTATTCAGTTCTGGTGAGAGATCTCGCACGTGCTCCTCCACAGTTACATAGTGTGATAGCCGGTATTCCGGAGTGGGAATGACAGAGACTCTGTTTTCCCTGTTATAAGTCAGAATTCCATTGGAATGAGTTAGAAGCTGTTATTTCAGGATGAAATTCCTACATAATGTTGCTTTCTGGAATATTGACCTCTGTTGTGAAGTCCTGTTACTGCTGTTCTGGAATTCTGACCAGCCCTGACTCTGATTCCGGATTTGGATCAGAATTCTGATGTGCTTGTTCTTAAAGCCCTGGTTGTTTGGAAGGTTGTCTCAGCTGTGAGCGGAATACCGTGGTAGGCTTTACAGGAGTATGTAAACACCAAAGCTGGCAAACCCATGGAGTCTGTGCATGGAAAATACGATAAGGAAACATCAGCAGTTTATCCGGATCATCCGGACCAGGAATGTTTCTGTTTTTGAATAAAGCCACAGAGCAGGAAACCCAATCACAACAGAGCTCATTTACATATGTCACTTGAGGCATATGTACTGGACCTCAGGGGAAGAAGAATTCCAGGAAAATGTAGGCTGCGGCCCTTTAAGGGTTTTCCGGGAGAGCCGGAGGATCTGCAGTCCCTAATATCTCTAATTAACCTGGTTACTGTCGTGATCCATAAAACATGCGCTCGGATCGGATCAGAGTTCAGCGGGAGTTCAGTTGGACTCCTTTACCAGCTCCTGAATTATTCCTCCTCTCCTTCACCCCTGGAGGATTTCCGTTGCTGGGTCTTCCCAACCCGCCTGCTGTATGCATGATGGCTCCGGAGTGGGCTGAGGTTATTCCCTGTCCCGTACGAGGGTCCATTACCCTGCGTGTAAAACGAATGTTGTTTAAAGCTCGGCTTGGTGGAAATGCGGAATGTGCAGCGTGGGAGTCCAGCACGCCGGGAATACTCTCCCTACTATCATACACACGGAGATATGGAGTTAGACCCAGGCATGATCTGCTCTTCTAAGGACCCAGATCTTCGCTTGAAGAACCATCTACTACAAGTACAAGCCTGTAAAGGTGACAGGTTCTCCACCTGCTCCACCACGTACCTCCATCTCTCTGGAGGCCTGATGAATGCCTGAACACGTTCCAGTGAAAACAGCCGGAGTGTGATGCAGCTCGGCTCCTCCTCCTCCTCCTCCTCCTCCTCCTCCTCCTGTCTAACCAGCCCTGTTCAGAACGGCCGCTCTCTGTCTCTGTTCCTTTATATGGTAATGAGTCCCTGCTGACTCCTCCCCCTCTCCTCCACAGGGGGCGTGTCCTGACACCAGTACTCATTCTTTCATTTCACTCTGGTTCACCTGCTGACCAGACTCATCTTACAGACACCCAGCTCTACCGTTACTGTGGGTCCACCAAGAACACCACAAACTATCTAGAACATCATCATCCAGTAATATATTACCTCAGCTGTTAGTGTTAACTAGAACTCAACACCACAAACTATCTAGAACATCATCATCCAATAATATATTACCTCAGCTGTTAGTGTTAACTGGAGCTCAACACCACAAACTATCTAGAACATCATCATCCAGTAATATATTACCTCAGCTGTTAGTGTTAACTAGAACTCAACACCACAAACTATCTAGAACATCATCATCCAGTAATATATTACCTCAGCTGTTAGTGTTAACTAGAGCTCAACACCACAAACTATCTAGAACATCATCATCCAGTAATATATTACCTCAGCTGTTAGTGTTAGCTAGTGCTAGTTTGTTCAGTAATGTTAATGCCCATTAATAAGCATTGCCCCGTAATCCTGCTGTACGTAGTGGTTATGACCTGATTAGGTGTGGAGTTGAGTAAAGCCGGTACCATACAGTGGAATGTGTGTGTGTGTGAGAGTGTGTGTGTGTGTGTGAGTGTGTGTGTGTGTGTGTGCGTGTGTATGTGTGTGTGAGTGTGTGTGTGTGTGTGTGTGCGTGTGTATGTGTGTGTGTGTGTGAGTGTGTGTATGTGTGTGTGCGTGTGTGTGTGCGTGTGTATGTGTGTGTGTGTGTGTATGTGTGTGTAGTGTGTGTCTGTGTGTGTTTGTGTGTGAGTGTCTGTCTCTGTGTGTGTGTGTGCGTGTGTATGTGTGTGTGAGTGTGTGTGTGTGTGTGTGCGTGTGTATGTGTGTGTGAGTGTGTGTGTGTGTGTGTGTGTGTGTGTGTGTGAGTGTGTGTGTGTGTGTGTGTGTGTGTGTGTGTGTGTGTGTGTGTGTGTGTGTGTGTGTGTGTGTGTGTGTGTGTGCAGAGATGTTCACCATTAAGAGTTAAATCTGGAGTCTCTGAGACTTCCCTCTTTCTCTCTCTCTCTGTCTGTCAGTCTCTCTCTCCCTCTCTCTCCCTCTCTCTCTCTCTCTCTCTCTCTCTCTCTCTCTCTCTCTCTCTCTCTCTCTCTCTCTCTCTGGCATTTTCATTTTCCCCCTTTCAGCATTCATGGATTCAGTTTTTGGCTTTTAGATTCTATTAGTACATCTGACCTATCCGTCCTCCACCCGCCATCCTGTAGCTACTGCTGAGAGCTTGGACACGCTGGAGACTAGCACAACCCAACCTTAACGCTAATGCTCAGTAGATAACACCTAGCATGGGTCAGTGCTAGTGTTAGCTACAGCACCTAATAATATTCAGACTTTCCTAACATACAGTATAAACATCATCTGAAATTCTTCATCTGAGTCTGATCTGAGTCTGGAGTCTCTGAGATGTAAGTCTCATCTGAGTCTGGATGCTCTGCAGTGTGAGTCTGATCTGAGTCTGGAGTCTCTGCTATGTGAGTCTGATCTGAGTCTGGAGTCTCTGAGATGTGAGTCTGATCTGAGTCTGGAGTCTCTGCTATGTGAGTCTGATCTGAGTCTGGAGTCTCTGAGATGTGAGTCTGATCTGAGTCTGGAGTGTCTGAGATGTGAGTCTGATCTGAGTCTGAAGTCTCTGAGATGTGAGTCTGATCTGAGTCTGGAGTCTCTGAGATGTAAGTCTCATCTGAGTCTGGATGCTCTGAGATGTGAGTCTGATCTGAGTCTGGAGTCTCTGCTATGTGAGTCTGATCTGAGTCTGGATGCTCTGAGATGTTGCTCAGGCCGAGGCCCTATTCTAGCTAATTGTGAAGATCTGCCCGGAATAGGAACCTGGCGGAACATTTAGTCCCTTTAGAGGACACGGGGATTATTTTAGCAGCCTGCACTCAGCAGTCGCTCTAAACGCAGTAATTTAGAGGTGAGGGTTCTCCCTCGGCGAAACGAGGCCAGGCTTTGAATAAGGGCAGCTGGCCCAGAGAGACTGCTGAGTGACAGGAACGAGGCGAGGTAGGGGCAGCGTGAGGATGCACTTCCGCTGATGTTGTGGGAAGTTTAATCCCCTAATTCTCTGACGGTCTCCAGTGCGTGCGGAGATTAAAGGGGATATGGAGGAGCTCTGATGTGGGAGGATGGAGGAGGGATTAGAATGTTAGGAATTTTGTGTTAGCTGGTTCCCACACACACTGAGAGGCCAGTTTATTAGAAACACCTACCTGCTATCTACACTCTTAGCCCTTTTCCACCAGTGTGGAACCGGTTCTTTTCCGGTTCCCTGTACCTAATTTTGAACTGCTCCGAGCATTTCCACCCAAACCAAATACCTTCAGAACCCGGAAAGTTAATTCCCAGCTGGAGCCAAAGAGCAGCAGGTCCTTCAGCACAAGCTGCCATGAACCTACGGGTGGATCAGTGGTTCGGGAAAGAGTAGGCGTGTTTTGGGTGATGGCGATTATCTTCTCCAGCCAATCAGGAGACACCTTTGGGTATCAGCACAGCTCGCTTGGCGCCTCGGCAGACGTGGCAACGAAAACAGAACCAGGTACAGGGTTTAAATCATATCCGGACCTACATACCTACATACCTACTCGTACCTGATGCTTTACTGTCCTACCTGGGTGGATGGGAGATGCCTGAGTCAGACGGGACCTCACTAACAGACCCGCGGTTAGCCGGTCTTCCAGCTGAGACTACCACCACCATGTTTCTACAGTAGTCCAGAACAGGATCCATGGATTTGGACAGCGACTGGTGTGATGGTCCGGTGTTCTGGTTTGAGTGTGCAGGTTCTTTGAAAGCTGTGGAGGAACCTCTGCCCTTCAGACATGATGTAGGGATGAAGAGTCCTCAGGTGTGCTTCAGACGAGCAGAGCTTGAGGGGGGGCGTGGACTCCTCAGGGAAAGGCTATGATGAATGAAACATCAGCCCGGCGGGAGCGGGAGAAAGGCAGCGTTCCGGCGGAATCTCTTCAAAACGAATGGCAAATGAAGCGCTCGGCAACCCGAGCTGGACTTCGGCAGGTGAGACTACAGCGTGCCGTACCTTCAGGTACAATCAGCAGAGCACGGGTTATGGAAAGGGTCCGGCGTCACTCTCGGGAATGAAGACCACTGGCCTTCAGACTGAGGAGTGGAAAACGACGCCCCTCCAGTGATTCCCTACTGACTCCTCATGGTCTATCTGTGGAATCGTGAAGCTCAGTGCTCGAACCTGGACTTCACTTAACTTCGTTAATACAGGCGCTCAACACGGGCGCTCAACACGGGTGCTCAACACAGGCGCTTAACACTGGCACTCTACACGGGTGCTCAACACGAGAGATCATACAGCTGGGCCTACACCAGCGATGGCCATCATACACACATTCTGACATTCTGACCTGTGAGAGCAGTTCTGGTGAAATCGTAACAATAGCAGAACCCTGGTTCTTTGTAAAGGTTCTGTACAGAACCATATACAACACGTTCTCCATCCATCTGAGCTATAATTTCACCATGTGAGGAGGCATCTTTACTGAGAGTGTATATCACACATGATGATGGAGAAGGTACAGTGTGTGCAGTGTATGTGTAGGTACTGTCTACAGAAGGGTCTGTGTGTTCTCCCGTTGTTACAGAACCCTCTCTCTCGTGGCTGGACTAAGCTCCTCGTGTTGAGAGCTGAAGCAGAGTGGTGGTGTCTGTCCGTACTGAAAGGCGTTGGGTGTGTCTCTGCGCTGCTGGACGTGTTTGGTTTATGGTGGGGTTGTGGAGGAGAACCGCCCGATCGATATCGGAGCACTCTGAGCTGGTATCTGAGAGCCTGAGGGAGCCTACACCAGATACATCTCAGCTTCCACAATTACATTTCTGTCTCACTTCCTCCGCACCTGGCCCTGAGCACTTCGCCCGTTATCGCTCCATCTCCGGACTGTGTGGGGTTAGTGGTCTCCTGACCATGTGGGGTTTCCACACTCCTATCATTCCCTCACACCTGTGATGAGAGAGAAGCAGAGAGCTCTGCATAGAGGTTATATATGCAGGACTGTCCATATACAGACGTGTGCGGTAACAGAACCCATATAGCATCATCATCACACTGACATACCACACCTCATGTGATATCAGTGTGCAGACTGATTAGGAGGGGGTGTTCCCTCAGGGGACGGCTTGGGAACGCCCACACCTGTATAGGTGTGAGGTGCCAGCGGGAGAACATTCCGTTAACATTCCTCCATCCCCAGCGTTCCATGTGTACTCCATCACATCCACATCTCATCCAGGAGCTCCACACGCATATCCGGCCGGTCAGTACCACCACACACACCGGACACAGCGCCTCAGCTGACGTTGGTAACTGGACCCTAGAGGACCAGCATCATGCGGTGTGGTCCGATGAGTCACGGTACCAGCTGTTTGGGGCTGATGGTGGAGTTCCTTTGTGGTCCAGTTGTCGGGAAGGTGCACGGTGCAGGCTGGTGGTGGTTCCATACTGGTGTGGGGTGTGTTCTCAGGGTTGGGTCCAGTGGTCCACCTGCCGCTGCTTGGTGACCATTTGTGGTCCTTCATGGACTTCATGTCCCCCTACAGTGAAGGGATATTCCGGGAGGGGAATGCACCGCGCCTTTGGGATTAAGTTTTCCAGAACCGGTTCGAGGAGCATTCTGGAGAGTTCTGATGAATGGTGTGACCGGCACACTCGCCCGACATGACCCAGTTGAGGCATTCCGCTATCATGCCCCATTCAGACTCTGTCAAACCCCACCTGCACATATGTGTCCTGCTCGGTTCCACAGGGGACATGAGCTCCACCAATCAGACGGCCCTGCTGTGGCGTAGTGGTTCTCGGGGTTGGGTTACAGGGTGTGATGTTAAACCTGCAGTCGTGTGTGTGTAGTTCCAGGTTTGGCTGTATGTAGCTCTTTAGGGCGGAGGGACAGCCCCCCCTACGGTGCGGACCGTTAGTGGACATGTCTGGCAGGATTGGAACTGCTAATGGAGCGCCGCCGTTCCCGCCAGCCTTCCCTCAGTGTGATTCCGAATTATTCATCAACGCTTTGTGGTGGGTGATGGAGATTCCCGGAAAACAACACCGGCACCGTTCGTTCTTATTGCAGACCGCGGACCGCCTGAGGGAGGATAATTACGTCCTGGCCTGTCTCAGGAAGCGTCAGAGCTTCCGGGAACATGGCGGTTCTTCTCACATGGATAAGTCAGGAAAGGCTTCGCCTGTAGCAGGCCTGTGACTCCTCAATCGCCCGATCACTGCTGTGTTAGTTAGTGTGGGATTTAGACGAGGAGGCTTTTCTAGGAAGGAGGTTACAGCGCCGGGAAGTCTGAACGAGTTACCTTTCAGACCCGTGCTGGACGGAGTACTGTTACAGTGAGCAGACCAGTCTGATCTCATGCTGGGATTGGAGAGGCCTGTGATTGGACTGTGTGTCCACTCTCCCTAGTGTCTGAAATCACGATGCTCTCAGATGATGACTGTTTGTTTGGGTCCTGTTGGAATTTGAATCCTTGTCCGTGTTTGTCCGAAATCGTGAATCACTGAAATGATTGTCACACCTTGGAATGTCACAGTAATGAAATGTGGAGGCGGGGGATTAACATCAGCAGGCCTCGGTGCTCAGCCGTGCTGTGAGGACAGGGTGCCTCTATAAATACCGGCCATGCGTTACAGGGCAGCGCGGTGTTACACTGCATGTACCGCAAACGCAGTTCAGTGGTGTATTAAAGTTTTTAAAGTTAATTTAATAAAGTTTTTATTTAATTCTATAATAAGGGCGTCGGCCTGCAGCCGAACACATTCTTTAGGTTCTAGAACTGATTTAAAATCCTGCCTAACCCGTATGACACATACATGACGGTTACTCTCCTGACTGCTGGGATGGACGTTCCCGAGTCAGACGGGAGGTTACTGATAGGCTAGCCTCTAGAGGGCTGACCTGCAGTTAGCCAGTAGGTGAGTCACAATGTCACATGACCTTGACAAACCAATGAAAAGCAAGGCATGTCGTCTGACCCGGGGGTGAGGCAGTGTCCTGTGATCTTGGTGGTGGGTGAAGATTTAGCTCATCCAGAATGGAGGACTACTAGGTGTCCGTCCAGGTACTGCGCCGGATGGAGGACTGGGAGATGAAGAACCAAACACCGGACGTGTGGCCACCCTGGTTCTGTCAGATAACAGCCGGATGTTTGATCTCGGACCCCCAGGCTCCTTTTTCTGACCGGAGTGAAGGATAGAGCTACTGTAGGCTAAAGGCGTAGCATCATGTAGAGGGACTGGAGAACTGAACACTCAGTGGGCTACGTGTCTGTGATTTAACGTGCGGGTGTGTGTGTGTGTGTGTGTGTGCGGGTGTGTGTTCTTCTCTCTGCAGAGCGGTGTGATGAGGTCCTGGCCACTCCCCTGCCCTACTCCGCTTTCAGCAGCTCCTCCGTGCTGGCGGCTGACTTCGGCGCAGGCTATGCGAAGCTGAACCGCAGAGTGGGTGAGGAAGGCGCTCTCTCTGACTGACACATATAAGACACGTTCACCCTGCAGGTGTTTCACACCTGACATGACACCAGCGTGTCTGATACTCTGAGGCTTAGAGGCTGAAACCGGTTCAAGGATGGAGATCTCCACTCATCCGCGCTGGAGGACATAGGAACAGAGCACAGAGTGCAGTATTCCCAAAACCCGGATACAGGATGCTCTGCTAACTAAACGCTACACACGCCAACATGGTGCCGGTGCCTGTTCTGCTTTTCCACCGCAAAAAAACAGTTTGGAAAAATCTGTGTCATTCCGGAACCACTAACTCTCTGTATTGGAGCCGTGGAACCTGGGACACCAGCGCTGAACGGTGGACTGCACTGAGCTGAACCCAGGAACCATCGTATCCCCCCGGTGAGGTGCTCGTGGATGAGCCCGGTCAACAGGAGGCGTCCGTCTTCTAATGAGCTGAAATGGAAACAATTCCAAACGTGTGCCAGTTAATCCGAGCAGGAGATCCGTAATGTGGGAACCACCACAGGTAGCTGGGAACCTGAACGTACTGCTGTATAACAGTGGGACAGAGGAAACACCTGTGAGGGGTCCGGCGTGTAATCTCTGTCTATGAGCACGGGCGCTGGCACCGGCACCTTGTTGGTGGGAAAGAGGCACCTGTAGGCACCACTGCCGTCGCTGTGCTGCTGGTGGAACGGTGGTGATGTCATGATGCTAACGCTAATCAGTCTTCTTATCTCATGCCCTCCAGCTCACAGTTAGCACCCCCCCGGGGGGGAGACGTTAGCCCGCCCCTCCTGACTCTCTCTCCTCTGTCTGTCTCAGGTAGTGGAGGCTGGTCGCCACTGGACTCGGACCGGTACCGCTGGCTGCAGGTGGACCTCCGAGGCAGGAAGCAGATCACGGCCGTAGCCACCCAGGGCAGATACAGCAGTTCAGACTGGACCAAGCAGTACCGGCTCCTGTACAGCGACACGGGAAGTAACTGGAGGCCTTATCGGCAGGACGGCAACATATGGGTAACGGTTCCCTCACACACAGGTCCTCCATCGCGCTGGTTCACTCGGCGGGCCGTTAGCTCTCTGATCAGGTTCGGCCACGCGTCCGTCTGAGAGAGGGCCCTTGTCATGTTGTTATCCCTCACGGTTTATCTATCCTAACAGAATCCTCCGTCATCATTCCTGCCGTGACTTTCGGAATGTACATCGACCCTGCTCTAACTACCGCACGCCAGACGGTTCTACATTTCTGTTCCGTGTGCTAATCACAGCAAGGGCCCGGATTGATTCCCCTCGGCACTCGAGGGTCTGGGAGTGGAGTCGGGCTTTATTGCTCTCATCACTCACCTGCTGTCCGGCTAGGGGATGATAAATATTCCAGAGGAACAAATAAATAAATTCCCGCCGAGCTGATGAACCGGAGCGCGTGGGAACGGGGCACCGCCCAGCCTCCAGCGGGGGTGCTTGTGCAGTGGGTCTGATGGGTCTGCTCTCTCTCCTCTCCTCAGACCTTTTCAGGAAACTGGAACTCGGAGAAGGCGGTGCGCCATGAGCTGCAGTACACCGTGGTGGCGCGGTACCTGCGCTTCATCCCGCTGGAGTGGAGCGAGGAGGGCCGGGTCGGACTGAGAGTGGAGGTCTACGGCTGCGCTTACTGTGAGTGCCTGCTGAAACCACCAGGTGGGATCGCACATGTCTAATTACAGGCTGTCACATTTACACCCCCACCGTGCGCTGCACTAGGACCACCCACACATGCGCTTATCTAATCAGCCAATCGTGAGGCAGCAGTGCGGATACCGTACGGATCGGACCTGCAGCTTCAGGTAACGTACCCTCCACCACCAGGATGGAGAAACGTGATCCCAGCGGCTCTACGTGTGGCATGGATGTTGGGCTGGCGCTGGGAGCTGCTGTACCACCCCTCACTGTCTTACCTCATGACTCGGATCACTGGTTCCACGTTCCCAGTCTGGAAAATAAGGAATTCTGTTGCACTAAGGAATGGAATGTAGAAGTGAGAATTCTACAGATGGTAGATCGTTCTTTGGGAGTTCTTAGTACTATGAGTTCTATATAGAACCACTTGCATGGTTCTTTAAATGGCTCTTTGCACAAGGACCCAAGTTCTATGTTCTTACAGGTTCTATAACCTTGACATTGTAATAACAGCAGAACCCCATTTGGTGCTTTATAGAACCATATACAGCATACTCCCCATCAGTCTGAAGAACCATGTCCCCATGCAGAGAGCCAACTGTGTGTGCAAATGGTTCTCTATAGAACCATAGTCTTTGCTAAAGAACCCATTCCTCTGTCTGCAGCTTAAAGTCCGAATGGTTCTAAATTCTAAATCCCGTTTCCCGATATTCCAAGGGGGTCTCTTCCCCAGGCGAGTGGAAATGTGCAGAAGGGTCTAGCGTGGCTAGGAGTGGTCCGGACCCTGCTCGCACAGCCTGCCTCCTCAGTGGTCTGTTTGTTCTGGGTTTGGTCTAGGGGCGGACGTGATCAGTTTCGACGGGCAGGGAGTGATCTCCTACAGCTTCCGCCAGAAGAAGATCCTGAAGGACGTGATCTCCCTGAGATTCAGGACCAGTAAAGGAGAGGGGGTTCTGATCCACGGGGAGGGACAGCAGGGAGATTACCTCACTCTGGAGCTCCGCCGGGCCAAGCTGGTGCTGCAGATCAACCTAGGTAAGAAGGTTCTGCTCCTGAGGGCATCACGGAATGCCAAGCAGCCTGTGAACTCGGGATAGGGGACTCAGCATCCCGTCTGTGTGCTGCTAGCTTCTGCCAGGCTCCTCGTACTCGCGCTGATGTCAGCATGTCGGAAAGATGAGGAGCTAACAGAGCCATGCCCCCTGCAGCCTGGGGGTCCGCGTGTGTTCTGTTCTTACGGCCCTCAGATCGTACCTTACCCTGATCCACCAACCTCTGTCCACTCCAGGTAGCAACCAGTACGGCTCCATCCAGGGTCACACCTCGGTGTCCAGCGGGAGCCTCCTGGACGACGACCACTGGCACTCTGTTCTGATCGAGAGGTACCGCCGCAGCGTGAACTTCACCCTGGACCAGCACACGCAGAGCTTCCGCACCAACGGCGAGTTCGACCACCTCGACCTGGACTACGAGGTCTGGACCCCCCAGCTTGGTGTATAGGTTCCTCATTATGTGGGTTCTGTGGTGTCAGCGTGGTTCTCCGTCCCGGGAGACGTTGCAGGCTGTATCCGGGAGTATTACTGATTCATGAGAGTGGAAGGGGAAGCTGGGAGAGATTTCTAAATTAGCCCCACTTCCTGTCCCACGAGTCAGCTCCCGCACGAGCCAGGCACCGATATATGACTCTCTCTCTCTCTCTCTCTCTCTCTCTCTCTCTCTCTCTCTCTCTCTCTCTCTCTCTCTCGCCGTCTCTCTCTCGCCGTCTCTCTCTCCCCCTTTCTCTCTCTCTCTCTCCCTTCCTCTCTCCTCTCCCTCTCTCTCTCTGTCTCACTCTCCCACTCTGCCTCTCTCTCTCTCGAAACAACTTCTGCATGAACCACTCTCTCCCCCTCTCTCTCTCCCCTCGCCTCCTCTCTCTCTCCCCCTTTCTCTCTCTCTCTCTCCCTTCCTCTCTCCTCTCCCTCTCTCTCTCTGTCTCACTCTCCCACTCTGCCTCTCTCTCTCTCACTCTCTCCCCCCTCTCTCTCTCCTCTCTCTCTCTCTCTCTCTCTCTCTCGCCGTCTCTCTCTCTCTCTCTCCTCTCTCTCTCTCTCCTCTGTCTCTCTCCTCTCTCCCTCTCTCTCTCTCCTCTCTCCCTCTCTCTCTCTGTCTCACTCTCTCTCTCTCCCCCCTCTCTCTCCCTTCCTCTCTCCTCTCTCTTACTCCTCTCTCTCTCTTTCTCCTCTGTCTCTCTCCTCTCTCTCTCTCTCTCTCTCCCTCTCTCTCCCTCTCTCTTACTCCTCTCTCTCTCCCCTCTCTCTCTCTCTCCTCTCTCTCTCCCCTCTCTCTCTCTCCTCTCTCTCTCTCTCCTCTGTCTCTCTCCTCTCTCCCTCTCTCTCTCTGTCTCACTCTCCCTCTCTGCCTCTCTCTCTCTCACTCTTTCTCTCTCTCCCCCCTCTCTCTCCCTCTCTCTCTCACTCTCTCTCCCTCTCTCTCTCTCTCTCTCCTCTGTCTCTCTCCTCTCTCCCTCTCTCTCTCTGTCTCACTCTCCCTCTCTGCCTCTCTCCCTCTCTCTCTCTCTCTCTCTCCCCCTTCTCTCTCCCTCTCTCTCTCTCTCCCCCACTCGTTTCACTGGCTGTGGGCTGCTCTGATGCTTCCGCGTCTTAGACAGTGTGCGGTTAGTTGGCTGGAGGAGGTTCAGCTGAAGGAATGGCAGAGGACCAGCAGCTGGAGCCTGGGCAGTGCCCATACCCACTCACGTGTCTACCTGTCCGTCCGTTCACAGATCAGCTTTGGAGGAATGCCTGTGTCAGCCAAGCCCAGCTCCGGTGGCCCTCAGAATTTCATCGGCTGCATGGAGGGCATCCACTACAACGGAGACAACATCACCAGCCTGGCCCGCAGGAGGAGGGTGGACATGTCCAGTTTTGTAAGGGTCTGATTTCTGGTTCTGAGGGGTGTTCTGTTGATTGGACCCGGGTGTAGGGAACCTGTTTAATGGACTGTCTGTGCGTTTGCAGCGCACTGCGATGTTTACTGTGACGCCGTAAGTCTGTTTTCACAGCTTCACTCGTTTTCCACCCGGTCCCTCCGTCCCGTCCATGAGCTTCCCTGTAGACTGTCCTGCAGCACTGGGCCACAGTCCGAGACCATTCCATTCCCAGTCAGACCGGCCTTCAGCTCCACCCAGAGACGCCTCCACCCTTCAGTATTAGAACCTGGTTCTCTCAGACCTCCGTAGTGTTGAGGTGGACAGGAGCACCTGTGGAGGTTCTCAGATCTAAAGCAGGAGTGGATGTTCTCCTCTCTCAGAGATGAAGGAGCTGTTTATCTGATAGGGGCAGTGTGGGTGGGTTTTCCAGGTGGTTGTTAGGATTCTGTCTAATCTGCTCAGAACTCTGTCTGACTAACAGTACCGGACTTCAGGAGGTCTGAAAGCTGAGGGTGGTCTCTGACTGTTGGACAGTACTGTGTGTGTTGTGTTCCTAGAGGGTCGTACCCCTACTGGAGTGTAACCGTCCTGTCCGTGTGGTCAGTGACCCCTGTAGCTGTAGCGCACACTCGCAGCTCCTCCTGGATTCAGGCGGTTCTCATGGTGCTGTAACCCAGCGAGTTACCTGGTACCCCTGGTTCTCATGGTGCTGTAACCCAGCGAGTTACCTGGTACCCCTGGTTCTCATGGTGCTGTAACCCAGCGAGTTACCTGGTACCCCTGTTTAACCCCAGTTCCGTTTAGCGAGCCTAGTTCTCCAAGATACACTTTTAATAGTCGGATGACAAAACTGCCAAAAGTATTCACTCATCTGCCGCCACACGCATGTGAACTTGAGGGACGTCCCGTTCTTAATCCATAGGGTGTAATCTGATGCTCCACCCTTTACAGCTACACCAGCTCCTGCTACTCTAGGAATTCTTTCCACACGGGTTATGGGAATGTGGTTATGGGAATTTCTGACCATTCCTCCAGAAGCACATGTGTGAGGTCAGACCCTGATGTTGGACGAGAAGGCCTGGCTCTCAGTCTCCACCCTAATCCATCCCAAAGGTGTTCTATTGGGTGGAGGTCAGGACTCGTTCCTCCACACCAGACTCGCTCCTCCATGCCTGTATGGAGCTTGCTCTGTGCGCTGGTGTGCGGTTATGTTGGAACAGGAAGGGGCCGTCCCCAAACTGTCCCCCAGAGTCGGGAGCATGGAATGGTCCAGAGTCTCTTGGTCTGCTGAAGCATTAAGAGTTCCTCTCACTGGAACTAAGGGGCGGAGCACAACTCCTGAACACCACCCCCACACCATAATCCCCCTCCACCAAACTCTACCCTCGGCACAGTGCAGTCAGACCAGTACCGTTCTCCTGGTACCGCCAAACCCAGACTCGTCCATTGGACTGCCAGACAGAGAAGTGTGATTGGTCACTCCAGAGAACACGCCTCCACTGCTCCAGGGGCGGAGCTTTACACCACTGCGTTCCACGCTCTGCACTGCGCTTGGTGATGTGAGGCTGGGATGCAGCTGCTCGCCATGGAAACCCATTCCATGAAGCTCTACACACTGTTCCTGAGCTGATCTGAAGGACACATGAAGGTTGGAGGTCTGTAGTGATGGACTCTGTAAGAAGTTGGTGACCTCTGTGACCTATGACCCTCAGCATCCGCTGACCTCGCTCTGTCATTGTACGTGGTCTAACACTGTGTGGCTGAGCTGCTGTCGTTCCCGATCACTCCCACTGTGTTCTAATCCCACTGACAGTGGACTGTGGAATATTTAGTAGGAGGGAATTTCACCACTGGACTTGTAGCACAGGTGGATCCTATCCCGGTCCCACGCTGGAGTTCACTGAGCTGGAAGTGACTGGAACACCTGGATTCAGTAGTTTGGATGGGGAGTGAATACTTTTGGCAGTGTAGTGTATGAACGCACGTCCACGTGTTTAGTCTGAAGCAGGGCAGCTCTGCCTGTTCACAGTGAGGTTCTAAAAGCCCTTTAGGATCGCTGGACTGCTTTCTCAGTGACAGCAGCCAATCAGAACAGGGCTTATTTACATATCTTAAAGACACAGAAGCAAAAGTATGGGTCCGTTTGGTACATGAACCATCAGGGAGGATAAAGGTAGGGTTCTAGAAGGAAGCAGGGTTAGACACATTCTGTACCACAGGGTTTAGAACCTATAAGGTTCCGTTAGCATGAAGCACACCACTGTTCTTCTGGTGACATCCTCTAGCAGTTTGACGTGCCCCACCCCCACCTTCCTCCCCATCTGTAAAGCTGAAGTTGAATCCAAGATGGCCGCCATGTTGGTGTCCTGTCCTGCCAGGTGTCCCTCCTCCCCTGAAGCTCCTGTCTAAAACTGTACCTGCGCCTGCCAGACGGGGGCGATGTGATGGGGCGTTTCCTCTTTAGACCCGTGTGAGGTTTTAAATCTGGGTGGGTGGAGTTATCAGTACAGTCGGACGTGCGGTTCACCGTCTGGTGTTTCTCCTGTCCCAGCGTAACCAGACCTACACCTGCGCAGCTCCGCAGACCTTCCCGGCCTTCTTCAACTCCACCAGCACGCTGCAGCTTCCCGGTCAGAGCGACGCGGACACGGTGTCGGTCAGCCTGCAGTTCCGCACGTGGAGCCCCACCGGGCTGCTGCTGTTCACCCCGCTCATGCCCGGAGGTGTGGAGCTCAGCCTGGTGGAGGGCAAAGTGGTGGTGCACATCTACATCTCACAGGGGAAGAACACGCGTGTGGACATCTCCTCAGGTAACTGCAGTACCGGAACGTTCAGTACCGGAACATTCAGCAGCGGAACATTCAGCACCGGAACATTCAGTACCACATCATCAGTACCAGAACATTCAGTACCACATCCTCAGTACCAGAACATTCAGTACCACACCATCAGCACTGGGACATTCAGTACCACATCCTCAGTACCAGAACATTCAGTACCACACCATCAGCACCGGGACATTCAGTACCGGAACATTCAGTATCGGAACATTCAGTACCACATCATCAGTACCGGGACATTCAGTACCGGAACATTCAGTATCGGAACATTCAGTACCACACCATCAGTACCAGAACATTCAGTACCACATCCTCAGTACCAGAACATTCAGTACCACACCATCAGCACCGGGACATTCAGTACCGAAACATTGAGAATCGGAACATTCAGTACCACATCGTCAGTACTGGAACATTCAGTACCAGAACATTCAGTACCGGAACATTCAGTACCACATCATCAGCACTGGGACATTCAGTACCGAAACATTGAGTATCGGAACATTCAGTACCAAATCGTCAGTACCGGAACATTCAGTACCACACCATCAGCACCGGGACATTCAGTACCGGAACATTCAGTACCGGAACATTCAGTACCGGAACATTCAGTACCGGAACATTCAGTATCGGAACATTCAGTACCACATCGTCAGCACCGGGACATTCAGTACCGGAACATTCAGTACCGGAACATTCAGTACCACATCATCAGCACTGGGACATTCAGTACCGAAACATTGAGTGTCGGAACATTCAGTACCAAATCGTCACTGTACCGGAACATTCAGTAACCACACCATCAGCACCGGAACATTCACTCAACAAAAACGTTCAGTACCGGAACATTCAGGATCGGAACATTCTAAACCACATCGTCAGCACTAAAACATTCAGTACCACATCCTAAATACTGGAACATTCTTAACCGAACAGTCAGTACCAAACCGTCAGGACATCCAGTACGTTAGTGGTTCAGTACCGGTTAGTCAGTTCTAAACATTCAGTATGGAACATTCAGTAAACATCGTCAGCACCTAAACATTCAGTACCGGAACATTAGCAACGTTAGTGGTTCAGAACGTCACCATCAGTACCAGAACATTAGTGGTTCTAAACGTTAGTGGTTCTAAACGTTAGTGGTTCCAAATCCTCAGTACCGGTTCAGGTTATGTTAGAGGTTCGGAACGTCAGTGGTTCTAAACGTTCAGGGTTTCAAACATTCAGGCATCGGTTCATTCAGTAGTGGTTCGTCAGCACCGGGACATTTCAGTACCGGAACATTGGTACCAAACGTTAGTTCGGGGGGAACCGGGAATTCGTTACCGGAACATTAGAGGATCGAAAACATTCAGTGGTTCGGAACGTTCAGTAGAGGTCGTAAACGTTAGAGGTTCAGTACCGGTAAACAGTCAGTTCTAAACATCAGTGGTTCGGGACATTAGAGTACCGAAACGTTCAGTGGTTCGGAACATAGAGGTACCACATCCATCAGTGGTACCTAAACATTCAGTGGTTCCAAACTGGGACATTCAGTAATGAAACATTAGTGTTCGGAACGTTCAGTTCTAAATCGTTAGCACTCCTAAACATTCAGTGGTTACCTAAACGTTATTCAGTTTCCAAACATTCAGTGGTTCACAACGTTAGTGGTTCTAAATGTTAGTGGTTCTACATTTAGTAGGAACAACAGTCACCGTGGTTCATACCACATCGTTAGCACTCCAAACATTCAGTAATGAAACTGTTGTGGTTCTAAACGTTAGTTCAAGTACCAAACATCAGTGGTTCTAACGTTTTAGAGGTACTAAACGTTAGTGGGACATTCAGTACCAACACCATCAGCAACGGGAGTGGTTCTAAACGTTAGTGGTTCTAAACGTTAGTGGTTCTAAATGTTAGTGGTTCTAAATGTTAGAGGTTCTAAACGTCAGTGGTTCTAAACGTTAGTGGTTCCAAACGTTAGTGGTTCTAAATGTTAGTGGTTCTAAACGTTAGTGGTTCTAAACGTTAGTGGTTCCAAACGTTAGTGGTTCTAAACGTTAGTGGTTCTAAATGTTAGAGGTTCTAAACATCAGTGGTTCTAAACGTTAGAGGTTCTAAACGTTAGAGGTTCTAAACGTTAGTGGTTCTAAACGTTAGTGGTTCTAAACGTTAGAGGTTCTAAACGTTAGTGGTTCTAAATGTTAGAGGTTCTAAATGTTAGAGGTTCTAAACATCAGTGGTTCTAAACGTTAGAGGTTCTAAACGTTAGAGGTTCTAAACATTAGTGGTTCTAAACGTTAGAGGTTCTAAACGTTAGTGGTTCTAAACGTTAGAGGTTCTAAACGTTAGTGGTTCTAAATGTTAGAGGTTCTAAACGTTAGTGGTTCTAAACGTTAGAGGTTCTAAACGTTAGAGGTTCTAAATGTTAGAGGTTCTAAACGTTAGTGGTTCTAAACGTTAGTGGTTCTAAACGTTAGAGGTTCTAAACGTTAGTGGTTCTAAACGTTAGAGGTTCTAAACGTTAGAGGTTCTAAACATCAGTGGTTCTAAATGTTAGAGGTTCTAAACGTTAGAGGTTCTAAACATTAGTGGTTCTAAACGTTAGAGGTTCTAAACGTTAGTGGTTCTAAACGTTAGAGGTTCTAAACGTTAGTGGTTCTAAATGTTAGAGGCTCTAAACGTTAGTGGTTCTAAACGTTAGAGGTTCTAAACGTTAGTGGTTCTAAATGTTAGAGGTTCTAAACGTTAGTGGTTCTAAACGTTAGAGGTTCTAAACGTTAGAGGTTCTAAACGTTAGAGGTTCTAAACGTTAGTGGTTCTAAACGTTAGTGGTTCTAAACGTTAGAGGTTCTAAACGTTAGTGGTTCTAAACGTTAGAGGTTCTAAACGTTAGTGGTTTTAAATGTTAGAGGTTCTAAACGTTAGAGGTTCTAAACGTTAGAGGTTCTAAACATTAGTGGTTCTAAACGTTAGAGGTTCTAAACGTTAGTGGTTCTACACGTTAGAGGTTCTAAACGTTAGTGGTTCTAAACGTTAGAGGTTCTAAACGTTAGAGGTTCTCAAGGTTAGTGGTTCTAAATGTTAGAGGTTCTAAACGTTAGAGGTTCTAAACGTTAGATAAATCAGGTCTTACAGCGGCACGCTAATACAGCTGCCGAACCTTCACTGCGGAAGAGACTGCTGGGCGCGTGCGGCTAAAGGATTTAATTGAAGTTACTAGTTTTAGGTGATTACAGTCGGCCAGGCTTATACAGTTTACAGAACGTTCTGTTGTTCTAACGGTCGTCTGGCAGGACAGTGAGGAAACTAGACTTACGGTGAGTAACCTTATAACGAGCCCACAGGATCTCTAAACGAGGACTTTATATCAGCTACAGAGATCATCAGCACTGTCTGAGGTGACGGTGGACATGGAGTTACTACACGGGCCGTTTGGCCTGTTGGTGCTTGGACCCCTGAATTGCCCCTGCAGCTGTTTCTGATTGGTTGAGGTGATTCGACTCTTGGGAAGATAAACGTTTGGTCGTGTCTGTGTCGGTTCTACACAAGGCCGGCTCCGGTGTCGGTGTTCCTGAGTAGTTACTGGATATGTGTTTCCTGATCAGGTTCCGGACTCAATGATGGACAGTGGCACAGCGTTCACTTCCTGGCTCTGGAGAGCTTCGCCATGCTGACCATCAACGGTGACGAGATGTCGTCTGTGAGGGCCAGCCTGCCCATTCAGATCCGGACCGTGGGAGAGTACTACTTTGGAGGTGACGTAACTCGCCGCTCTGTTACCGAGTCTCTTTCAGCAGCAGACCTTAATAACTAGGTTTATAACAGGAGGTTATTACACAGTTATAACACAGACGTGTTCTCAGACTGCATTGTGGGAAAAGGGAAACTCCACCCACTTCTCAGCATAACTAAACAGCGAAGGTGTAAAGCCGTTCAGAGTCATGAACTGGTCATGTAGAGGTGGAGAACCGGACCGACCTCTGTTACCGCCCCGCAGCTCTAAAAGCTCCCTCACAGGAAGTTCCTACAGGAGGAGGTTCTGAATACGCTGCCTGATGTCTGAGACGCTGTTTATGATAGTGTGGAGAAGATCTCAGCCTTAAACTCCATTCATGGTGGAGGGATACATGCTGCAGGGCGCTGTGAGGTCAAATAGTCCCCCAAAGGAACTTAGTATTTCCAGGTTTTCCAGATTTTCATCATCAACATTCCATACACACTCAGAAGACACGTGTAGGTTCACTGGGGGTTCTAGATAGTCGGTAAATAAGTAGGGTTAATATTTGAAATATTGGTGGAGTTCCCCTTTAAGAGGACACCTGATGGAGTTGGTGTCTCCTGGTAGCGGAGGGTCCAGTTTTCACTCAGCGGTGTTTGTTCCCGGTTTGCAGGCTACTTCCCGCGGACAGACCTCTCTCCATCTCAGCGCTCCTTCCAGGGCTGCATGCAGCTCATGCATGTGGACGGAGAACTGGTGGACCTGCACGCTGTGGAGCAGGGCATGCTGGGAAGTTTTGAGAACGTCAGCTTGGACATGTGTGCCCTTATAGACAGGTGCTAATACATACACACACGGCTGGTGCTCACACGACACTAATACAAACCGTGAACAGGTAAACAGGAACAGGTACACCCAATCACTTCCTTAACCATCATACCAATCACACCCCACTAGAACCCGCTTTCAGTCGGAAACACCGGATCTGAGTCCTTGGTCTACCTTTATCCGTTGTAGGTGGCAGTGCAGCTGTAGGTGGTGTTTGTAGGTGCTCTGCTGACACCTCATTTGCATAAGCACTTTTATAGCAGCGGAGCAGGACCATTCTGATGTCACTGATTTAACACAGCAGCACTTCAGAGCACCTTCACGCGACCCGGTGCTGCTTAATCACGTGGACAGCTTCTGCACAAGCAAGTACAGCAGCAGAGAGGTGCACAATGATTACCATTTCAGAAAGAACCAAATTACAAACATAAACACAAGTTTACAAAAAAAGTACAAACATAAAAACTAATTTACAAAAAAAATCCCAAACATAAAAACAAATTTACAAACATGAAAACAAATTTACAAAAAAATTTTACAAACATAAAAACTAATTTACAAAAAAAATCCCAAACATGAAAACAAATTTACAAAAATTTTTTACAAACATAAAAACAAATTTACAAAAAAAGTACAAACATGAAAACAAATTTACAAAAAAAATTACAAACATAAAAACAAAATTACAAATAAATTATAAATGTATAAACAAATGTACAAAAAAATTACAAACATAAAAACGAGTTAAAAAATTTTTACAAACATAAAAGCAAAATTACAAACATAAAAACAAATTTACATAAAAGCAAAATTACAAACATAAAAACAAATTTACATAAAAGCAAAATTACAAACATAAGAACAATTTTACTAAAAATGTTTTACAAACATAAAAACAAATTTACAAAAAAATTACAAGACGTTAACAATTTTAGCAGTGCCAGAGGAGTTTCACACTCTGATGGGAAGGGCGGGTCTAACGCAGGAAGTGCTTGTTGCAGACCCTTGTCAATCACACTGGCGGTGGTAGAGTGGGTGGAGTTTGGGATGGAGGCACCGCTGAGCATGTTTCCCCTGCCATCCCTGAAGATGAGCTGGCAGCTGGTAATGACCTTACAACGCTGTGCAAATGTCAGAGACCACCCAGTCTCAGATGATTATTCCTCAGGAGCTTCTGAAGGCTGGTTTGACTGAAAGGTCCTGAGATAATGTGTCTCCTAACAACCACCTGGAAGACCTGGTAGAGCACCAACACTGTCCCCATCAGAAAACCAGCTCCTCCATCTCTGAGAGAGAGGAGAACATCCAGCTCCACCCCTGCTTCAGATCCAAGAATCTCCGCAGGTGTGTCTCTCCATCCTCCTTCCACTGTGAGAGACTCCTCCACACTATGGAGGTCTGAAAGGAGGTGTAGCTGTTCAAGAAGCTCCTCACTGAGAAAAGGAGACCCACACATCCAACACAGAAGCTGCTGGTGTTCTCAGAACAATGGACTGACCACCCCAGAGTCCAGAACCTCAACACCACTGAGTGTGTTTGGGGTTATCTGGATGGAGAGGAGAAGCAGGAGATGCTGAACCAGGTTCTAATACTGAACGGTGGAGGCGTGTCTCTGAGGAGCTGAACACTGAGCCTGCTGAGGAGAGAGGAGGAGCTGAACACTGAGCCTGCTGAGGAGAGAGGAGGAGCTGAACACTGAGCCTGCTGAGGAGAGAGGAGGAGCTGAACGATGAGCCTGCTGAGGAGAGAGGAGGAGCTGAACGCTGAGCCTGCTGAGGAGAGAGGAGGAGCTGAACGATGAGCCTGCTGTGGAGAGAGGAGGAGCGGACACGCTGAACACTGATTAATTCTGATACATGTGTATTATATTTAATAGTCTGTGTAACGTTCTGCTGTGTGTGTTCTGCTGTGTGTGTTCTGCTGTGTGTGTTCTGCTGTGCGTGTTCTGCTGTGCGTGTTCTGCTGTGCGTGTTCTGCTGTGTGTGTTCTGCTGTGCGTGTTCTGCTGTGCGTGTTCTGCTGTGCGTGTTCTGCTGTGCGTGTTCTGCTGTATGTGTTCTGCTGTGCGTGTTCTGCTGTGCGTGTTCTGCTGTGCGTGTTCTGCTGTGCGTGTTCTGCTGTGCGTGTTCTGCTGTGCGTGTTCTGCTGTGCGTGTTCTGCTGTGCGTGTTCTGCTGTGCGTGTTCTGCTGTGCGTGTTCTGCTGTATGTGTTCTGCTGTGCGTGTTCTGCTGTGCGTGTTCTGCTGTGCGTGTTCTGCTGTGTGTGTTCTGCTGTGTGTGTTCTGCTGTGCGTGTTCTGCTGTGCGTGTTCTGCTGTGTGTGTTCTGCTGTGTGTGTTCTGCTGAGCGTGTTCTGCTGTGTGTGTTCTGCTGTGTGTGTTCTGCTGTGTGTGTTCTGCTGTGTGTGTTCTGCTGTGCGTGTTCTGCTGTGTGTGTTCTGCTGTGTGTGTTCTGCTGTGCGTGTTCTGCTGTGTGTGTTCTGCTGTGTGTGTTCTGCTGTGTGTGTTCTGCTGTGCGTGTTCTGCTGTACGTGTTCTGCGTGTTCTGCTGTGTGTTCTGTGCGCGTGTGTTCTGCTGTGAGTGTTCTGCTGTGCATGTTCTGCTGTACGTGTTCTGCTGTGCGTGTTCTGCTGAGCGTGTTCTGCTGTGCGTGTTCTGCTGTGCGTGTTCTGCTGTACGTGTTCTGCTGTGCGTGTTCTGCTGTGCGTGTTCTGCTGTGCGTGTTCTGCTGTGCGTGTTCTGCTGTGCGTGTTCTGCTGTGCGTGTTCTGCTGTGTGTGTTCTGCTGTATGTGTTCTGCTGTGCGTGTTCTGCTGTGCGTGTTCTGCTGTGCGTGTTCTGCTGTGTGTGTTCTGCTGTGCGTGTTCTGCTGTGTGTGTTCTGCTGTGTGTGTTCTGCTGTGCGTGTTCTGCTGTGTGTGTTCTGCTGTGCGTGTTCTGCTGTGTGTGTTCTGCTGTGCGTGTTCTGCTGTGTGTGTTCTGCTGTATGTGTTCTGCTGTGTGTGTTCTGCTGTGTGTGTTCTGCTGTGTGTGTTCTGCTGTGCGTGTTCTGCTGTGTGTGTTCTGCTGTGTGTGTTCTGCTGTGCGTGTTCTGCTGTTCTGCTGTGTGTGTTGTGCTGTGTGTGTTCTGCTGTTCTGCTGTATTGTGTTCTGCTGTGCGTGTGCTGCTGTGTGCGTGTTCTGCTGTGCGTGTTCTGCTGTGTGTGTTCTGCTGTACGTGTTCTGCTGTGTGTGTTCTGCTGTACGTGTTCTGCTGTGTGTGTTCTGCTGTATGTGTTCTGCTGTGCGTGTTCTGCTGTGCGTGTTCTGCTGTGCGTGTTCTGCTGTGTGTGTTCTGCTGTACGTGTTCTGCTGTGCGTGTTCTGCTGTGCGTGTTCTGCTGTGCGTGTTCTGCTGTGCGTGTTCTGCTGTACGTGTTCTGCTGTTCTGCTGTGCGTGTTCTGCTGTGCGTGTCTGCTGCTGTGCGTGTGTTCTGCTGTGCGTGTTCTGCTGTGTGTGTTCTGCTGTGTGTGTTCTGCTGTGTGTGTTCTGCTGTGCGTGTTCTGCTGTGTGTGTTCTGCTGTATGTGTTCTGCTGTGCGTGTTCTGCTGTGCGTGTTCTGCTGTGTGTGTTCTGCTGATCTCTACTGTGGTGTTCTGATCTGTACGCGGTTCTGCTGTGTGTGTTCTGCATGTGGTTTGGCTGTGTGTGTTCCTAACCACTGTGTGTGTTCTGCTGTGGCGTGTTCTGCTGTGCGTGTTTTTGACTGTGGTGACTCTGTTTAGGTTCTGCTGTATGTGTGATGGTTGTTTCTGCAGTGGTACGGCGGAGCGACCTTGCCACACTGCTGTACGTGTTTCTCTGTGCCTGTGTAAGTGTTCTGCTGTGCGTGTTCTGCTGTGTCCGTCCAGGTGTGGGTGTACGTGCCCCTGTCTGTTCTGCTAATGTTCTAATAACGTGTTCCGCATGCAGCTGTGCGTATCTGCGTGTTCTGAACTGAACCCCCTGCTGTGGCAATATTCTGCTGCGTATTTCTGCTGTATGTGTTCTGCATGTGTTCTGCTGTCCTGTTGTGCGTTTTCTCTCCCCCTCTGTGTGTCTCTCTCTGTGCGTGTTCTGCTGTGTGTGTTCTGCTGTGCGTGTTCTGCTGTGCGTGTTCTGCTGTGCGTGTTCTGCTGTGCGTGTTCTGATCTATACGGGTTCTGATCTGGACGGGTTCCGTGTGTGTGTCTGCAGGTGTGTTCCTAACCACTGTGAACACGGGGGCCGGTGTTCTCAGACTGGGGACTCGTTCAGGTGCTCGTGTGATGGAACAGGGTACGGCGGAGCGACCTGCCACACCTGTAAGGATCTAAACGCGTATCTCCCTCCGTCCAGGTGGGGTTAGCCCCTGTCTGTGCTAATGCTAATAAACCCGCTCCCATCTAGAACTCCCCCCTCTCTCCTTATGGAATGTGTCTCATCTCTCTCTCTCTCTGTCTCACCTCTCTCACCTCTCTCTCTCTGTCTCTCTCTCTCACCTCTCTCTGTCTCTCTCTCTCTCATCTCTCTCTCTCTCTCTCTCTCTCTCTCTCTCTCTCTCTCTCTCTCTCTCTCTCCCTCTCTCCCCCCCCTCTTTCCCCCTCTCTCCCTCTCTCTCTCCCCCCTGTCTCCCTCTCCCTCTCTCCCTCTCTCTCTCTCTCTCCCTCCCTCCCTCACTCCCTCTTTCTTTTCACCCCCCCCCCCTTCTTCTCCCCCCCCCCCCCCGAATTGAGCTGAGTGTGGGTTATTAAACTGCTGCTGCTGTTATAAGGGCGGACCGTGTGTGTTGGGGTGTGCTAATGTGCTGACGATGGTTCTCCTGCAGCTGTCTATGAACAGTCCTGTGAGGAGTATAAGCACCTGGGCCGACCCTCCGACTCCTACTGGATTGACCCGGACGGGAGTGGACCCCTGGAGCCGTTTAGAGTCAGATGCAACATGACGGGTGAGAGGCGAGGTCCCTGTCCGCCCGGGTTCCTCTCAGCGCTGTATGTGTGTGAATGCCTGTAGGAGTAGTATAGCCAGAGAGAGACCGGAGGAGTGTGCTGTACAGTACGGTCTCTACTGGACAGTACCGTCTCCTAACAGGACAGTACAGTACCACTACAGGACCGGACAGTCCCTCTACTGGACAGTACCGTCTCCTAACAGGACAGTACAGTACCACTACAAGACAGGACAGTCCCTCTACTGGACAGTACCGTCTCCCTACAGGACATTACAGTACCACTACAGGACAGGACAGTCCCTCTACTGGACAGTACCGTCTCCTAACAGGACAGTACAGTACCACTACAGGACAGGACAGTCCCTCTACTGGACAGTACCGTCTCTACAGGACAGTACAGTCTCCTAACAGGACAGTACAGTACCACTACAGGACAGGACAGTCCCTCTACAGGACAGGACAATCTCTCTACAAGACAGGACAGTCCCTCTACTGGAGAGCACAGTCTGTCTACAAGACAGGACAATCTCTCTACAGGAAGTACAGTCCCTCTACAGGACAGGATAGTCCCTCTACAGGACAGGACAGTCTCTCTACAGGACAGTACGGTCTCTACAGGACAGTATGGCCTCTACTGGACAGTACAGTCTGTCTACTGGAGAGCACAGTCCCTCTACAGGAAGTACAGTCACTCTACAGGACAGGACAGTCTCTCTACAGGAAGTACAGTCACTCTACAGGACAGGACAGTCTGCATTTTGCATTTCTGCATTTACGGCATTTAGCTGACGCTCTTATCCAGAGCGACTTACAAGGTTAATGATTACAGGTGGGCCAGTGTGGTGTTAGGAGTCTTGCCCAAGGACTCTTATTGGTGTAGCATAGTCATCCAGACTGGGATTCGAACCCCAGTCTCCCACATGTAGAGGTGGCCCCCTGAGTAGTGGTGTTACCCACTGAGCTACACCAACCACCCTAGTCCCTCTACAGGACAGGACAGTCTCTCTACAGGACAGTACGGTCTCTACAGGACAGTATGGTCTCTACTGGACAGTACAGTCTGTCTACTGGAGAGCACAATCTCTCTACAGGAAGTACAGTCTCTCTACAGGACAGGACAGTCCCTCTACAGGACAGGACAGTCTGTCTACTGGAGAGTACAGTCTCCCTACAGGACAGTATGGTCTCTTCTGGACAGTATGGTCCCTCTACAGGACAGGACAGTCTCTCTACAGGACAGGACAGTCTCTTTTGGAGGACAGGACAGTCTGTGTACAGGATATGATGATCTCTCTCTGTTCTTACGGAACAGGCCAGTCTCTCTGCTGTTTTCTGATGTTGTGTGTGTGGTTCTGTTTCAGAGGACAGAGTGTGGACGACGCTGGCAAATGACCTGCCTCCTCAGAGTCCAGTGAGCCCAGGCTCTGATCCTGTACAGGGAGCCGTACTCAAGCTCAACTACAGTGTGTCCACTGAGCAGGTACTGCCCTCTCCGGGTCCAGATCATTCCGCACGGATCACTCACCTTTCCCTGCAGCTGTGTGAGTGAGCGCTGTAAATGATCTCCTCCTCCTCCTCCTCCTCCTCCTCCTCCGGTGTGGTATGAAGGGCGGCGTGTGAGCAGTAATTCGTATCTCCAGCCTGTTTTATTCAGGTGGCTGTATTATCTGACCTTTCACCTTTAGTGATGTCGCTGTGTTACTGTGTTGTGCAGATAAACGCCATCACCAGCAGCGCGGAGCACTGCGAGCAGCATGTGGCCTACGCCTGCCGTATGTCACGCCTACTCAGCTCACCAGGTAAGGAGCAGGTGTGTGTGTGTGTGTGTACAAGTGTGTGTCTGTGTGTGTGAGTGTGTGTGTGCAGTGGTGTGTGTGTGTGTAGATGTGTGTGTGTGTGTGTGTGTGTGTCTGTGTGTGTATGTGTGGCTGTGGTTGTTAGTGAGTGTGTGTGTGTGTGTGTGGTTGTGTGTGCCTTTATGAGTGGCTGTCTGTGCGTGTGTGTGTGTAGATGTGGGTGTGTGTGTGTGTGTGTGTAGTTGTGTGTGTAGTTGTGTGTGTAGGTGTGTGTGTAGTTGTGTGTGTAGGTGTGTGTGTGTAGTTGTGTGTGTAGTTGTGTGTGTAGGTGTGTGTGTGTAGTTGTGAGTGTGTGTGTGTGTAGGTGTGTGTGTAGTCCCGTGTGTGGTAATTAATTAAGCGTGATTAAAGGGCCCGTATTCATTTCGGTATTGGTGTTGTGATTATGTCCTCGGTTGATGGTTTCCAGCTCGCCTGTATCCCTCTGAAGGAATCGGGCTGTGTTGGTGACTTTTCCGGTCCTCCTATGGGAATGCCTATGGGAATGCCTATGGGAATGCAGGAAGTGTATTAGCTATGTCCCCTCTGTGGGATCAGTACAGGGTTACCTTATCTAGAAGGAGAACCGTGTTCACGGTACGCGGGTTCCGTGTACTGCCTACACCGCCACAGTGCGCGTACAGGGTTACCGCCGGTGACTCCTGGTATAAGGACAGCTTGTGTTACGGTGGGCCGGTGGTCTGTATGGTGAGCGGTTTTCACACTGGGGAATTCGTGACCCTGACTGCCCCTACCAGCTCACCTGGGATTAAACACCTCGCCTGATCAGTAGCCAGTTTCCATTCTCAGAAGGCGAGGTCGGGATCAGAAGGTCCGCCCGTGGAGCTCGTCTTATCCCCTCACTGCTCCCTCCAGGACAGGACGGCGTGTTGGGGTGCCTGCTCCTCCCAGCAGGAGCTGGTGCTGGAGCGGTTCTTTAGGCTGGCTGCGTCTTCACGCGTACACAGCTTAGCGCCCCGCTGGCCGGCTGAGTCAGCACTCTGGGGGATTCGCTAAAGCATGGCTAGGCTAGCTGCCCTCTGCTGAAAGCCGTTATGCCCCCATAACGAGTCGAGCCTGTGGGTGATTATCTGGGTGAGAAATGGGCGAGCAGCTAGACTCGCTAATGCATGGCTGGGGTGTCTGCTCTGTCCTGTAGCCGTTAGCATTAGCCAGCCGAGCGCCTGATTAGCAGACTGTGTGTACGTGTCCTGATCTAGTTCTGTGTGAGGGAAGGTGGCCTGTGATGTAGGGGATCTTTGATCAACCACAGCTGCTCAGTGATAGCCCTTCATCTATTTATCTGAATTAGCCCACCACTAAAGGGGTCCTACTCTGCGCCAGCCAAACTAGCACATACTGTGTTTTAGATGGTGACCATGCAGGGTGCCCGCCTAAACCAGCACTCTGCCAGTTTAAACCTGGCACGGGCATGCAGTGTGAGTTCTGGAATAATCTGAACGTTCCTGCCATCCACACTGAGTGACAGGTTCGGATGAATGGACTACGAGAGATGACCCAGAATGACGTGATGTGGTAGGCGCCGACCCGTTTATCAGACCGGACGTCGATATGAATCAGATCTCCTTACTGAAGTAGCCTATCTATCAGCGTCTGGAAGCGCTTCCCTATCCTGGAAACATGACCCTGCCTTTCCCACTTTAGATCGGACTCTGATGCTAACACAGCCAGGTCCGATTATTCATCCAGAGTCACACGGACCCTGCTAGCCGAGCTCACCTGCACTAGGAAGGCGTTTATCCCAGTGTCTGAGCTGGGAGGAAGGATTATCCCAGTGTGGATTCGGATGCTCCTAATGAGCACATCTGAGATTCCTGCCCTGTGCTGTCCCGGTCCAGTGAGGGGCAGGGCCGGACGCCGAGCCGGGTTAAAGCTACTGTATATGGTTCATGATGAATGTACTTCTGCCTGGTTCTGCTAGACGGCTCTCCGTACACCTGGTGGGTCGGCCGGGGGAACGAGAAGCACTTCTACTGGGGCGGCTCGGCACCCGGAATTCAGAAATGTGCCTGTGGCATCGAGCGCAACTGCACCGACCCCAACTACTACTGCAACTGTGACGCTGACCAGAGACAGTGGTGAGAGCTTCACTCACCCCGTACACACCGCACACCAAACCCGCCCTCACCCTGCACACACCGCACACCAAACCCGCCCTCAGCCTGTACACACCGCACACCAAACCCGCCCTCAGCCTGTACACACCGCACACCAAACCCGCCCTCAGCCTGTACACACCGTACACCAAACCCGCCCTCACCCTGTACACACCGCACACCAAACCCGCCCTCACCCTGTACACACCGCACACCAAACCCGCCCTCACCCCGTACACACCGCACACCAAACCCGCCCTCACCCTGTACACACCTCACACCAAACCCTCCCTCACCCTGTACACACCGCACACCAAACCCGCTCTCCCTCACTCTGCACACACCGTACACACTCAGGTATGGGGGTGGTTTGAGAAACTGGTGAAACCACCGTTCAGGACAGACAGCAGGTAGAACACTGGGTGTATAAATCCTCCTGGGTCTGCTGCCTAACCTTTCGCTGGTCTGATGGCAAAGCAGACCCATACAGCACGCTGCGCGACCCTGCTGGGCGGGGCTGTGTATATGATACCTGCTGTAGTCCTGAATCAGGGTTTGTTTAGGTGCTCTGTGTTCCCCACAAAGGAAATGTTCTAGATCAGCATTTCTACCCTGGATACCTGCAGGCCTATGGGCTGTGAGGATATGCTGCCCTCTGGTGGTCAGAAGCGCTCATCTGAATGTTTTCTCCTACAGGAGGGAGGACGCAGGGGTGCTGATGTACAAGGACCATCTACCTGTCGCTCAGGTGGTCGTGGGTGACACGCAGCGCTCTGGATCTGAGGCCAAGCTCACCGTAGGGCCCCTGCGCTGCCAGGGAGACCGTACGTAGAGTTATCGTACTTTGGATTGAGTTTCTTATTTGGTTGTACCCGGAGCTGCACCGCTAATGTAGCTACTGAATAACAGGTACGGTGCTGTGCAGAAGTCAGAGACCACCCTTCCTTCACTGTTGCATCTAATTTCCCATAGAGATCCGCAGACACGTCTCCACAGTCTTAGAACCTGGTTTAGCTGGTTCTGCTTCTGCGCACCATCCAGATAACCCCAAACACACTCAGTGGTGTTGAGGTTCTGGACTCTGGGGTGGTCAGTCCATGGTTCTGAGAGCACCAGCAGCTTCTGTGTTGGATGTGTGGGTTTCTCAGTGAGGAGCTTCTTGAACAGCTACACCTCCTTTCAGACCTCCATAGTGTGGAGGAGTCTTCTCACAGTGGAAGAAGGATGGAGAGACACCTGTGGAGGTTTTCAGATCTGAAGCAGGGGTGTTCTCCTCTCTCTCAGAGCTGAAAGCTTTGGTTTTCCGGGTGGTTGTTAGGAGCCCTGATTTTGGTTAGATGTTGTCCTTGCCTCTGCCAGTGGGTCATGTCGTATCTCCTCAGAAGTGTCTCCTGGAACGTGGTCTCTGAGTTTTGCGTTCACACAGCAGGTGGCCCAGTCGAGTTTCCTCGTTAGTCTGTAGGTGTATTTCAGACGTCAGTCTGAACAGACCAGCTCCTCAACTGACCCAGGACAGAGGAGCGCTCCTTCACGTGCCTCATCTGGAGGTAAACAATGATGACCGGCACTGGACGCGGGTTCTGCCCCCTGAGGTTCAGCTTCATCTTCTCCAGCCTCACAGGCGCGATACGGAGGCTCCAGTGACTGACAGCTGAGCTCATCGCCCGGAATGTGTCCCAGCTCACTGTATACAGGCCACGTTATCTGGCCACGCCCACTTTTTTGGTTCGCGTCTCGGTTGGAACTTTACTTTTAGACTGCACTGTTCTGTGGTGCTGCCGCCTCTGCAGACTCGTTCTCCCACGACTGCATCCGGAAGCTCCCCGAACTCTGAGCTGATTTAGTATGGACAGAGACATCAGCCTGGAAGTCTGAGGAACCATGATGAAGGCTCAGCCGGACTGACTCAAAACCCAGATGAACTCCAAACTGGCTATACAGACCGAGTTGTCAGATTTCAGTACCACATACCACGAGGGTCCCAAACTGGACCTGGAATATCAGACACGGTGTCAATCACATTGAAGAACATGCTCGGATATGGGCCACGGTTACCTGCTGCGGGCCACAGATACCTGCTGTGGGCCACGGATACCTGCTGTGGGCCACGGTTATCCGCCATGTGACCCTCAGTTACCTACATTTGCTTCATAGCTTCAGTGCTACAGTAAGGGAGCTATCGTCCTGGCTGAGCCGCTACACCCGGCGTGTGTAACGGTGTGTGACCCTGTATGCGGAAGCCCTACCGGTGAGAACCGTCTAACCTGTGCTTCTGTTTATGGCTTAGGGAATTACTGGAACGCTGCATCCTTCAACACACCAGCGTCATACCTACACTTTCCCACATTCAGAGGAGAGTCCAGTGCGGATATCTCCTTCTACTTCAAGACCTCGTCCTCGTACGGCGTCTTCCTGGAGAACCTGGGCAACACCGACTTCATCCGCCTGGAGCTGAAATGTGAGTGAGGGGCTTTATTCAGCTTTAGAGGTGCGTGGCGTGTAGATTATACGCATCTGAGTCGCGTCATCTTATCAACACAGAGACCGTAAGTACCTGCTGAAGTAACGTCACCCGTATCACCACATTCACCTGTAGCACCTGCTGCGGCCTCGCCAAACCTCCGCCTACACAGCGGCCAGGGAGGGTCAGGGGTTTTCAGCCTCCCTCTAAATCTGTCATTAAGTGGTCCTTCATGGGGGGCCGGAGGGGCTGTGGTGTTAGGCTGGTAGGTGGAGGCGGTGGGGTAGTGGGGGGCAGAGGGTGGAGTGTGTAGGTTACACATGTAGGTTAGTCAAATCCTGATGGTCGAGGGAGTGACTGACCCTCTCCTTGCAGCGGCCTACGTGGTGTCCTTCTCATTTGATGTGGGGAACGGGCCGGTGGAGCTGACCGTGCGTTCATCAGCGCCCCTCAACGACGACCAGTGGCACCGGGTGGAGGCCGAGCGCAACGTGAAAGAGGCAGTGCTGCGTTTGGATAAGCAGTACAGTGAGGTGCGGGCTGCCCCGCCTCAGGGGCACACCCGCCTGCAGCTCTACAGTCAGCTGTTTGTGGGTAAGACAAACCCACATTTATTTATTTATTTATTTATTTTATATCTTTTTTTATATATATTTTGTTTTATATATATATATATTAATGATTAAGTATTTTAATTTTAATTAAATAATTAATATTATTATTTTAATTATTATTTATTATTATTCATTTTACTAGATTTTTTTATTATTAACACTGCACCCAGTTTGCGACTCCTCAGGCATGGCTCCTGCCGGGTTCTAGACTCCCCGCATGTCCTCGACGTATAGGTGCTTCATGTTGGTGTTAATGTATGCAGTGCTGGAGTCGTACTGGATCAGAACCTGAAGCAGCGGTATTGATTCTGTATTGACCGCAGGTGCCTCGGGAGGGCAGAGAGGGTTTCTGGGATGTATCCGCTCCCTGAAGATGAACGGCGTGACCCTTGACCTGGAGGAGCGGGCGAAGGTGACCCCGGGGGTGAAGCCCGGCTGCTCGGGACACTGTTCCAGCTACGGCACGCACTGTCAGAACGGCGGGAAGTGTGTGGAGAAGTATAACGGCTATTCCTGTGACTGCAGCCTCACGGCCTTCGACGGGCCGTTCTGCACGGATGGTACTCGCCCGGCTTACATACCTGATATACACTGTGTATATATGTACCGTGTGTGTATATATGTACCGTGTGTGTATATATGTACCGTGTGTGTATATATGTACCGTGTGTGTATATATGTACCGTGTGTGTATATATGTACCGTGTGTGTATATATGTACTGTGTGTGTATATATGTACCGTGTGTGTATATATGTACCGTGTGTGTATATATGTACCGTGTGTGTATATATGTACTGTGTGTGTATATATGTACTGTGTGTGTATATATGTACCGTGTGTGTATATATGTACTGTGTGTGTATACTGTATATGGGATATATGGGATATGGGATATATGGGATATATGGGATATGGGATATAGGATATATGGGATATGGGATGTGGGATATATGGGATATATGGGATATATGGGATATATGGGATATGGGATATGGGATATATGGGATATATGGGAGTGGAATTCATTTTCCTGGGTTTAGGAATTTTGTGGGGAATCTCTCCCGTCATGGGTTCCTGTATTTCTCTGCGCTGCTACAGATGTGGGGGGCTACTTCGAGAGTGGAACGATGGTCCGGTATGACTTCATGACAGACAGTGGCTCCGCCCCTGTGGGAAAGGGAAATTGGATGGAGCTCTGGGAGGGATATATGGAGTTGGGAACCTGTGATCGGGAGGAGCTCATGGCTTCAGAATTCAGCACGAATCTCACGCCCCCATGGGTTCCTGTATTTTTCTCTGGTGTACGTCAGATGTGGGGACCCAGGACTACCTGGCAGTGGTGCTGCGCCATAACGGTGAGCCCGGTGACCTCCGTCAGGATCAGGAGGAATCTGTTACTGTCAGCTGGGAATCAGTGGACAGACACGGTGTCACATCATCCTACTGAGTCAGTTCTTAGAGAGAGTCAGTTCTTAGAGAGAGTCAGTTCTTAGATAGAGACAGTTCCTAAAGAGAGTCAGTGACCTCCCGTCAGGAGGAGGATCAGTTACTGTCAAAGAGAGTCAGTTCTTAGAGAGAGTCAGTTCTTAGATAGAGACAGTTCCTAAAGAGAGTCAGTTCTTAGAGAGAGTCAGTTCCTAAAGAGAGTCAGTTCTTAGAGAGAGTCAGTTCCTAAAGAGAGTCAGTTCTTAGATAGAGACAGTTCCTAAAGAGAGTCAGTTCTTAGATAGAGACAGTTCCTAAAGAGAGTCAGTTCTTAGAGAGAGTCAGTTCCTGAAGAGAGTCAGTTCTTAGAGAGAGTCAGTTCCTAAAGAGAGTCAGTTCTTAGAGAGAATCAGTTCTTAGACAGAGTCACTCCTTAGAGGGAGTCCATTCTGAGAGAGAGTCAGTTCTTAGAGAGAGTCAGTCCTTTGAGAGAGTCAGTTCTTAGAGAGAGTCAGTTCTCAGATCGAGTCCATTCTTAGAGAGAGTCAGTTCCTAGAGAGAGTCAGTTCTTAGAGAGAGTCGGTTCTTAGAGAGAGTCACTTCTTAGAGAGAGTCACTTCTTAGAGAGAGTCAATTCTCAGATTGAGTCAGTTCTCAGGTCGAGTCAGTTCTCAGGTCGAGTCAGTTCTCAGATCGAGTCAGTTCTCAGATTGAGTCAGTTCTCAGGTCGAGTCAGTTCTCAGATCGAGTCCATTCTTAGAGAGAGTCAGTTCCTAGAGAGAGTCTGTTCTTATAGGCAGTCAGTTCTTAGAGTGAGTCACTTCTCAGAGAGAGTCAGTTCTCAGGTCGAGTCAGTTCTCAGGTTGAGTCAGTTTTCAGATGGAGTCAGTTCTCAGGTCGAGTCGGTTCCTACCTCTTGGTCACTGAGGTGTGATGTGTTGGCGTGGTCTCTCCCAGGTACACTCCAGATCCGCTACAGCCTAGGGAGCCTGAAGGAGCCCTTCACCATCAGCCTGGACCATCGGAACATGGCCAACGGGCAGCCGCACAGCGTGAACATCAGCAGACAGGAGAGGGTGGTCCGGTTACAGGTGGGGGTCTGAGGCCAGGTGAGTCACACTGCTGGTTGTAAGGTTAGGGCGGTCTTACTGAATCTGCCTCCTTGTGTTTGTACAGTTGGATCATTACCCCACCGTGAGCTACTCTCTCCCCGACGCCTCCGACTCCGAGTTCAATCTGGTCAAGACCATTTTCCTCGGAAAAGTCTTCGGTGAGTAGATCCGCTACGTCCGTCTGTGCCGGAGATCTTCGATCCCTTCTGATCCAGTATCTTCTGATCTAGGACTGTAAGAGTTACTCCGCCTGAGGAGGGCAGCAGCTCCTTTAAGGTGGGACCTGCTCTGACCGAAGGTTAGACAGGAAGTGAGGTCAGGGAGCTGATGTGGGGTTTGGAATGTTATGTAATATTCAGTTTTCCCAAAGCGCAGTATTTTCCTCATACCGTACGTCTGTGTTCCCCCTCGGTCTGAAACGCCCCGTTAGAGCTGCAGGGTCTGTAAGCCCCGCCTCCTGATGAACCCAGTGTACTCTGATTGGTCAGCCTCCAGGGTGGTTCAGGTGGTAGCAGCTATAAGTCCCATCCCTACAGACAGCCGAAGAGGACTGTGCACTTCCGATGGCTAGGAAGTGGTTTCAGCGGGAGGAGGTTCTCCTCGTGGAGAGGTTCTCCTCCTGGAGAGGTTCTCCTCGTGGAGAGGTTCTCCTCCTGGAGAGGTTCTCCTCATGGAGTGCTCTGTAGAACGTTTACATTCAGAGATCCTCATATCCATTCTCTGAATTAATAATTGCTGAAATAATAATTATAAATATAAATATTCTGCTTCTTAGACCGGATGGTTTCCGAAAATATCGGCCTTCCCAAATTAAGTTTCCATGAATGATTGTAATCTCGGAGAAGCTGTAATCCACTCTCCCTGTTTTCTACCTTCCGTAAGTGAATTACCTCCTGAGCTCTGACATCATCCTCAGAGAGAGAGAGAAGGAGAGAGAGAGAGGGGGAGAGAGGGACAGAGAGAGAGAGAGAGAGAGAGAGAGAGGGGGGGAGAGAGAGAGAGAGAGAGAGAGAGAGAGAGAGCGAGGGGGGGAGAGACAGAGAGAGAGAAAGAGAGAGAGAGAGAGAGAGAGAGGGGGGGGGGAGAGACAGAGAGAGAGAGAGAGAGAGAGAGAGAGAGAGAGAGAGAGAGAGAGAGGGGGGAGAGACAGAGAGAGAGAGAGAGAGAGAGGGGGGAGAGACAGAGAGAGAGAGAGAGAGAGAGAGACAGAGAGAGAGAGAGAGAGAGAGAGAGAGAGAGAGAGAGAGAGCAGAGCTCCTGAGAGAGAGAGACTCCAGGGGGGGGAGAGTTGAGAGAGAACCAGGGGGTGAAACGCCCTGAGCTGCTTCTCAGAGAGAGTACAGAGCAGACGCCAGGAGATGAGCCAGGGGAGAGAGAGAGAGAGAGAGAGCAGAGCTCCTGATCTGACTCCAGTTTCCGGGTTGAGCAGAACCAGGGTGAAACGCCCTGAGCTGCTTCTCAGAGCCGTACAGTGCAGACGCCAGGCATCAGCCAGGGTACCAGCAGCCAGAGAGCTAACTGTGATGTAGCGCTAGCTGCGGTCACAGACGAAGGTGCTGAGGAGACAGCACAGCTGCATTTAGAGACCTCACAGGTCCGAGAAGTGGACAGGTAAACCGACAGGTGGTTATTTAGGTCTAGTACACAGACGCTGTGCTGAGGAGAGAAGCACAGGACTGCATTAGTTCTGGACCTGACCATCTGTTGCACACAGGTAAACCTGCACATATTAGTCAGTAAACACAGACCTGTAGAACTCAGAAGACCTGGACAGACACCCTGACCCCCACCGTGGGTTCTAGAGAAGGCAGGGGGGGATTCAGTAGGTTGCAGTACTCGAGCTCACCAGCAGAGGTTACACACTGCTCCTTTAAGCAGACACACCTGGACCTGATGCGGTGAACGAGCTGAAATGTGAAAGTCGGGTCAGAGTGATGAGTCATTCTGTGCGGGAGGAGGTAGTACCTTCAGGCTCCTGCAGGTGGCGCTGCACGAGGATGCAGGGTCTTCCCTGCGGGAACCTGACCAGTTCTTTGATGTAAGAGTGTCTGAACACTGATGTGGCTACATCCAGAACCTGGTCCAGTACATGCCGGATCCAGTCCCAGCTGGTGCTGGTGGAGGGGTTATGCGGTGTTGGGTACGGGTGGGTCACAGGGGGCTCGGTGGCGCCTGTTTTCCTGAACTGTGCGTGTGGGCGTCCTGGCTGCAGAGCTGTGGAGGGCTGTGTAAGCGCTGCCTGTGTCCGGCTCTGATGAAGCGTCTCCTCTTGTCTTTCAGAAACGGGACAGATTGACCCGGTGCTGATCGAGCGCTATAACTCCCCGGGCTTCGTGGGCTGTCTTTCCCGGGTGCAGTTCAACCGCATCGCCCCGCTGAAAGCTGCACTGAGACCGGGCGTGCCATCCACCGCCTCTATACAGGGGGTCCTAGTGGAGTCCAACTGCGGCGCCTTACCCCTCACCATCCCACCCATGTCCGCAGCCTTCGACCCCTGGCAGCCTGACGCAGGTGAGGCACTTTGGAATGCTCTGGGAACACCGTATGAGTGACATGTGCAAGGTGCACAATCTAGGGCCTGCTGGGGGGTTCAGGACCCCCCTCCACCTCCAGATCCTCGAGTACCGATCCAGGGAAGCTCTGCGTCTGTCTGCTTCACCCACCAACCAGTGAGCTTCTGTCTTCGGTGTTGTTGATGTATGTAGCGTATATGTAAATTCCCCCCTCCCCCCCGAATGTGGGAGCAAGGAGTGAAGTACCATCAGACTCAGACTGGCAGGTGGGTTAGAAGCCCACCAGCACTGGTGATGCCTTCCAACACGGGACCCTCCCAGTACCAGGGGGTGTTTCACACACCGGTCATACGGAGACCCTGCTGTTAAACCAGTACGATGGCCCACTTCATTAGTCCCAGGGCTTGGTTTATTTTGTGACCTTTTGACCTTCTGACCTTTTCTGAGTTTGGTGAGGTTGTTAAGGGTGATGCTAACTGTTAAATTAGCCTCCAATAAACTCAGAGCTCAGATGCTAGCTCACATGCTAATGCTAACTGTACTGTAACCTGCCAGCTGCTGAAAGCCAGCCGTCCATGAGCGCAGATCAGTAACACCCCTCAGCGCTGCGCATGGTGACCATGGCATGTACGTCTCCGGAGTGCGCCCGGTGGAGACCACCAACAGACCACCTGTAATGTACAGTAAGGCGCGTTGCTCGGCCTGCAGTGAGCCGCCTCCTTCTCCCCCCTCCCCCCGTGGGGTAACGTTGCTGGGTGGGCGTTAGAGCCCCTGCTGTGCTTCATTGATCCATCTCATTGATCAGGCATGGCCATGTGTTCCTCTGAGGGTAAAGATCTACAGCCTCCCCTCCTCCCTCCCTACCTCCCTCCATCCTCACCAGTTCTGCTCTGTTGTGATGGAGCTGCTCTGGTCTGCAGATCAGTCCCTCAGTGAACCTCCGTCATCTCCTCCGCTGATTGGGAGACCTGCAGCTTCACTGACAGTACGATGTGTAAACGGGAATTCCTCAGATTCCCGACGTCATTTTTAATGTAAAGTATTTATTTTGAGAGAAACTCTGTTCTGTGCAGTGGTGGTGATGAGAACCAGGGTTCTCCATGTCTAGAACACACATATATAGAACCCATTACACCGCTCTGAATGACTGTCTCGGTGTTGGTTGTATTCGGACGTGTTGGTCATGTGGGATTCAGTACCGCGGGGGTGATTCTGGTAGGTACCTGCCAGCTCGAGGGCCTGGGGCCTGTGGACCCCCTGTGTTAGTGTGGTGCTGCGGCCTGATTGGAGCGTGGTTCTCCGGGTGAGGGTGGATCCTGAAGGGGTTGGCGGAGGAAGGCAGGAGGTCCTCCGGGTGCTTTGAAAGGCGGAGACTCTGTCCGTGCCCTCAGTGAGGGACATCTGCGGCGGCGCCCCGTGGGGAGGATTAGAGCAGCGCCGGCGGATGAACAGAACCCCGTGTGAGTGCGGTGGTGTGTACCGGTGTGAGTGGGTGCGCTCGGGCTTCCTGAGTCTGAGTCGCGCGGGCCGGGAGTCGTGCTGAGGTGGCAGCTGAAAGGAGCAGACGGTTTATCCCTGTGCCAGCCTCGGCCTCTCCGCTCCTGCTGGGGGAAGACACTTTCTGATGAATACAGCCCACCTCTGCCTGCCCACTGGGCACTGGGCCGGAATTACAACATTCCCGGCTCTTTAAAGGAGGACTGGACCATGTCAGGATCGGGAGACGCTGGCTGATGATGTAATTAACTGAAGCCGGTCGTTTCCTGTGTGACTCCGACCGCGGAGCCCAAACCCATCACGTCTCATGTTTGTCAGTACCGGCTCTCAGTACTGGTCATGTGGTCATGTGGTCATGTGGGCCTGAGAGACTCTCATACTACCATCATTTTCCGTTATCAGGAATCCAGTTCCCGCTCAGTGAGGAGCGAGTAAACCGGGATGGAGTTAACCGGGACTCTGCCATTATTGGAGGTAAGAACCCGCCAGTGTTCCGATCCAAGTCATTCACTTCCGAACCAAACTCAGGTTAGAGACTCCTCTCCTGCTGGCGGGATATTAATACGGGATCAGGAATCTGCGGAATATTATACCTGATTATGATCAATTACACAAATTAAAGTGCACATTAATCAAGCATGCGTGTGAAAGTGACTCCTCTAGGATTGTGTGAGTTAATTGTATATATTTCCACATACATTATTAAATAAATCTCAGATTTGAGTAATTCGGTAATACACATAAAACTACATAAACGATCAGCAGGTGGTGATTCCAGTCTGTTCCAGATTCGGAACAATGCATATATAATTTGCTGTATAATTACAGACAAAAAAATCTAGAATTTCTAAATTTGTACATTCAAAACTGAGAAATCAGTGTTTGAAACATAAAGGTTTGGTGTGTTGCTAAACTTCTGAACACTACTGAACATCTTTGACCATTTAATTTGTTCAGTGTTTTTTTAAATATTGTAAATTTGACAAATTTTTTTGACGGAATGGTGAAATTTTGAAATTGGATCTCCTTCCTGTGAGGTCAGAAACGCACCGCTAAAGCCAGAGAGATCAAATATTCATCAGTGCTGCGTATATAACACACACATAACAGTAAGTTATTCATTCTGCTGTTGTTTTTGATGTTGTTGTTTTTTATATTGTTGTTGTTTATATTGTTGTTGTTGTTTTTGATGTTGTTGTTGTTTTTGATGTTGTTGTTGTTGTTGATGCCCTGCCGGGCGGCCTCTTCCTGTGATTCAGGCATCATCGCCGTGGTGATCTTCACCATCCTCTGCACGCTGGTGTTCCTGGTGCGTCACATGTTCCGCCATAAGGGTTCCTACCACACCAATGAGGCAAAAGGGGCGGAGTCAGCAGACTGCGCCGACGCCGCCATCATCGTAAACGACCCCGCCTTCACAGAGACGATCGAGGAAAGCAAGAAGGAGTGGTTTATTTAGCCGCATCTTCCAGGAAACGCGGGGGAGCGGACAGCGCCACCCGGTGGAACCACAAAGCTTAGGAATTTCGGACTCGAACGCCCGTCGGGACATGCGCCGGCTGACGGGTGGTGTAATTACCCTGTACGTGAGCGCGTGACTGTAACACAAGGACTTCAATCAGACCCGAACCCATCCCACACACATAGGGGGGCATCTTCTCGGCATTCCATGGACTGAAGCCCCCCGGCGGTCGGAGCGGTTTCCCAGGTCTGATTGGACCACAGCAGTGCTGGACTGCCAGAGACACCATCGACAGCTCCGACAGCACGGTGTACATGTCTGTACGTTACAGTCTGATGACATTTGATTGTATCTAAACCCCACGTCCTCGGAGCAGTCCCGGCAGCATGTGGAGACTGACAGTGTTAAGGCAGCACCTCCCGTCCAGAGTAGTACCTAACGTTCTTAGAGTTTTCTGGAATCTGTAACCAGTCGTCCCTGCACACCTCCCACAGCACCTCCTGGACTGAGGTGGCCCGTCTGGAACCTTCATGGACAATTAGAACCGGTCCAAACCAGTAAGAGCCGATATGGAGGGGCCATGATAAACAGCAGCCTAATCAATATCAGATAGTTTATCAATGACTGTAGGTACGTATACAATCTACTCAGTGACATACCAACAACCAGCCAGTACCTACCACCTTCCATCGCCGTGGTAGCCATATCTCATACCTCATCATTTCATTCAAATAATTACGATATTAGTATTATTGTATCTATTTATTTATTTGCTTATTGATTTAATTATTTATAAATTTATTTATTTATTTATTTATAAATCCATTTATTTATTTATTTATAAATTTATTTTATTATTATTATTTTTTAATTTATTTATTTATTTATTTATTTATTTATGTAGCCCAGTTTGTGTAACGTAGTGTATATATATGATGTGTATATTATGTTTATGTATATTACAGTGCTGTGTTATGTGTATGTCACGTGGGAGATGGTTAACCGATGTTCCGTTTTGGTCCCGGGTTCTATACTCTGATTAAGCTGCTGTTTATATGGTTCTGATGTTATACAGTGTTTATACCGCTCGCTGTTTGGAGCAGTTCGGTACCACACGAGGCCGGTTCAGTCCAGATCCCCACTGTGTCTGACTGGCTGAGCAGTAGGTCAGCTGGTCCGCTAGCCCTAGCCCTGTCTGTCTACTGTACCATACCTGAAGTCTGTTATGTTTGAATTCCCGACTTTGTTTGTATTTTTAAAATTCCCGTATTCCCAGTATTCCCACTGTGTTATCTCTGACTGTAATCCCAGATTAGCGCTCTGATCTGAGCCCATGTTAGATCAGCTGTCGGAGCGAAACCTTTTAAAACCACATGTGGACCAAAAGAAATGGACCTTCACGCCCGGGAGAACCACCTGGTTCCCCTGACCTGCATTAAAGGTTCTCTCGGCTTGGAGATCTGGGGTTCTGCTGGACAGCAGTGATTCTTTACAGGAACAGTAACTTTCATTTCCTTCCTCTGGTTCTCCTCCCGTAACAAACCTGGACATGCCATGTAACATGCTGTCATAGCAACTGTTGCTAAGTTGGACAAGCTTTGGAAAGAACATTGCCAAAAGTCCAATTCAGCCTCATTCGTTTAGGCATGAGCTGAGCTTTAGAGTTTCCTGTCTAGGACCCTGAGGGAAGTTAGGCTGAAAGATTCCCGGTCCTTCCCAATGTTGGGATGTGTAACGGGAATGTGACGGAAATATCCTTTAACGGATATCACACAGTAAATCTGGGAATCTGTAAGGAGCCGGATTTGTGTGCTACAGTTTCCCGTTAAGGAGTTTTACTGGCGTTCTGTAAAGCTTGTCCGACTCAGCAACAGCTGCTACCGAGCAACGAGGCGGAGGCGTGGCTTCCCTCCACAGTGTTTATCCCATTGTCTGTTTGTCACGAAGATTCCGGATGCAGCGCACCATGTTAATCTCGGGAAGGTGTAATGGGCACACCCTGATTCCTTCCAGCTACAGCGTCTCTCAGTCTTACCGGACATAGGCGCGGCTAATCCCGAATCGGATTGTGTGATCCTGAGTTACTGGCTCCGTTCACCGCGGCTCTGTCTGATTGTTGTACCGCCCCTCTGACGAGGCTACTGTATTATATGAATGTGGCTTGTTCAGGGTTGTGACTGAGAGCTCCATCATGAGCGCGGTTCAGTTATTAATAAATACTGGACAGTTCCTGCTCTGGTAACCCAGCGGACACGGACACCGGAACCTGATCTGGCCTCAGCAGCGTCCGGCACGTCCTCCCACCCTCAGGTAAGGGGAGGGTTCATGCACTCAGAGGCTCCGTCACCGAGCTAAAATCCAGACATCAGACCATTCTGCTCATACAGCCAGCTAATAATCAGACCACTGCAGTAACCTGTCATAATCAGATTATCAGGTTCCTGGAGACACACTCACTGTCAGAGGTAGACCAAGGACACACATACCTGAAGGACAGTACAGATCCCCAAGGTAAACCCCTCCCCCTGTGTCAGCTCCTCCCTTTAGCCCTCCACCGGGATTAACAGTAGATCTAAGTAGGTTACCTTCCGGATGGGTACTTAAGTATGGAGGGGAGTACCAGTAACTAAAGTATGTCACCATTCAGAGATGGATAACTTCAAGTATGGAGAGCAGTACCGAGTACTTAATGTATGGTACCTTTCCGAAACTGTATCTTGTAAGTATGAACGAGCAGTTACCCAGTACATAAAGTATTGTTATCATTCAGTATTGTGTACTTGAAGTAGTGGAGAGTACTACAAGTTAACTACAAGTATGTACCGTTCAGAGTGTACTTAAGAAGCTATGGAGAGTAACAAGTAGCTAAAGGGTTAATGTCCATTTATATGTACTGTAGTATCGGAGGTGAGTACCGGTACTAAAGTTATTTACCGTTCAGTGGTTACTTAAGATCATGCGACTGAGTAACAGAGTACTAAAGTGTGTACCTTCAGATGTAAAAGTATGGAGAGATTACTCGGTACTAAAGTATGTACCTTCGATGTACTAAGTATGGAGAGTACCTGGTAAACTAAAGTAGGTACCTTCAGATTACTTAAGTCATGGGAG
>JAMWET010002617.1:0-67500 GCA_024036415.1 Prochilodus magdalenae
TTTTGGAATGAAAATAAACCAACATGAAAAAAACACCCAAAAATTTGGGGGCGACACCGAAGGCAAGGTCGAATTTTCAAGCTATACATTTTGGCAAAGTATTGCCATAAAATATTATCATTCATGTACGTAGCGATTTGACACACAACTCATTTTAAGTGTATTGGAATGAAAAATGAAAACAACATTGAACGAACACCCAAAAACGCGTGGTCTGTGAACAGGTAAGACTATAGCCTTACGTATTTTGGCCATTTTTGGTGCCATCTCCAAAATTGTGTTGTTATGATGTATTTGGCAAATTACAGAATGAAAAACATCAATGTGCATGCATTTTCCACTTCATTTAAGTGTTTTGGAAATGAAAATAAACAACATTGAAAAAAAAAAAAACACCAAAAATTGGGGCGACACAAAAGTCCATTTTCAAGCATAAATTTGGCAAATTGCAATAAAATACATTCATGTGCACGCGTTTTCTACCACTCATTTAAGTCGTATTGGAATGAAAATAAACAACATGAAGAACCACCCAAAAACGCCGTGTTGTGAAGGTAGCGGACTATTTTAGCCTTACAGTAGTTTGTTGCATTTTTTGCGCGCCATCCAGCAAAATTGTGTTCTTTATGATGTGTTTTGGCCAAATAGAATGAATGAAAAAACAATCATGTGCACTTGCATTTTACCACTCATTTAAGTGTTTTGGAATGAAAATAAACAACATTGAAAAAAACACCAAAAATTTGGGGCGACACAACCAAAAGCCATTTTTCAGCATAATTTGGCAAGTAGTTGCATAAAATACATCATGTGCACGCGTTTTCACACTCATTTTAAGTGTATTGGAATGAAAATAAACAACACTGAAGCAAACCACCCAAAAACACGTGTGAAGGTAAAGACTATAGCCTTACGGATTTTGCCATTTTTCGGTGCCATCCCAAAATTGTGTTTGTTATGATGTGTATTTGGCAAAATCGTAAACAGAATGAAAAACATCATGTGCATGCATTTTCCACTCATTATTTAATAAGTGTTTTGGAATGAAAATAAAACAACATTGAAAAAACACCCAAAAATTTGGGGCGACACCAAAAAGTCCATTTTTCAAGCAGTAATTTGGCAAGTGTATTTGCATAAAATACATCATGTGCACGCGTTTTCACCACTCATTTAAGTTGTATTGGAATGAAAATAAACAACATTGAAGAAATAAAAACCACATTGAAAAAAAAAACGCAAGTGTGAAGGTAAGACATATAGCCTTTACGTACGCGTTTTTTGCCCATTTTTGGTACCATCCCAAAATTGAGTTTTTATGATGGTATTTTTGGCAAATACAGAATGAAAAATCATCATGTGCATGCATTTTTCCACTCATTTAAGTGTTTTGTAAATGAAAATAAAACAACATTGAAACAAACAGGAGCCAAAAATTTGGGGCGACACCAAAAGTCCATTTTCAAGCATAATTTGGCAAGTATTGCATTAAAATACATCATGTGCATGCACGCGTTTTCACCACTCATTTAAGTGTATTGGAATGAAAATAAACAACACTGAAGAACCACCCCAAAAAACGCGTGTGAAGGTAAGACTAAATCCATAAGTATTTTTCCCATTTTTTGGTTATACCATCCCAAAATTGAGTTTTTATGATGGATTTGGCAAATAAACAATGAAAAACATCATGTGCAGGCATTTTCCACTCATTTAAGTGTTTTGGAATGAAAATAAACAACATTGTACAAACACCCAAAGAATTGGGGGGCGACACCGAAAGTCCATGTATTTTCAAGCATAATTTGGCAAATTTGCCATAAAATACATCATGTGCACGCATTTACACACTCATTTAAGTGTATTGGAATGAAAATAAACAACATTGAAGAACCACCCAAAACGCGTGTGAAGGTAAGACTATAGCCTTACGTATTTTGCCATTTTTGGTGCCATCCCAAAATTGTGTTGTTATGATGTATTTGGCAAATACAGAATGAAAAACATCATGTGCATGCATTTTCCACTCATTTAAGTGTTTTGGAATGAAAATAAACAACATTGACGAACCAGCCAAAAATTTGGGGCGACACCAAAAGTCCATTTTCAAGCATAATTTGGCAAGTATTGCATAAAATACATCATGTGCACGCGTTTTCACACTCATTTAAGTGTATTGGAATGAAAATAAACAACATTGAAGAACCACCCAAAAACGCGTGTGAAGGTAAGACTATAGCCTTACGTATTTTGCCATTTTTGGTGCCATCCCAAAATTGTGTTGTTATGATGTATTTGGCAAATACAGAATGAAAAACATCATGTGCAGGCATTTCCCCACTCATTTAAGTGTTTTGGAATGAAAATAAACAACATTGAAAAAACACCCAAAAATTTGGGGCGACACCGAAAGTCCATTTTCAAGCATAATTTGGCAAGTATTGCATAAAATACATCATGTGCACGCGTTTTCACACTCATTTAAGTGTATTGGAATGAAAATAAACAACATTGAAGAACCACCCAAAAACACGTGTGAAGGTAAGACTATAGCCTTACGTATTTTGCCATTTTTGGTGCCATCCCAAAATTGTGTTGTTATGATGTATTTGGCAAATACAGAATGAAAAACATCATGTGCATGCATTTTCCACTCATTTAAGTGTTTTGGAATGAAAATAAACAACATTGAAAAAACACCCAAAAATTTGGGGCGACACCAAAAGTCCATTTTCAAGCATAATTTGGCAAGTATTGCATAAAATACATCATGTGCACGCGTTTTCACACTCATTTAAGTGTATTGGAATGAAAATAAACAACATTGAAGAACCACCCAAAAACGCGTGTGAAGGTAAGACTATAGCCTTACGTATTTTGCCATTTTTGGTGCCATCCCAAAATTGTGTTGTTATGATGTATTTGGCAAATACAGAATGAAAAACATCATGTGCAGGCATTTTCCACTCATTTAAGTGTTTTGTAATGAAAATAAACAACATTGACGAACCAGCCAAAAATTTGGGGCGACACCAAAAGTCCATTTTCAAGCATAATTTGGCAAATTTGCCATAAAATACATCATGTGCACGCGTTTTCACACTCATTTAAGTGTATTGGAATGAAAATAAACAACATTGAAGAACCACCCAAAAACGCGTGTGAAGGTAAGACTATAGCCTTACGTATTTTGCCATTTTTGGTGCCATCCCAAAATTGTGTTGTTATGATGTATTTGGCAAATACAGAATGAAAAACATCATGTGCATGCATTTTCCACTCATTTAAGTGTTTTGGAATGAAAATAAACAACATTGAAAAAACACCCAAAAATTTGGGGCGACACCAAAAGTCCATTTTCAAGCATAATTTGGCAAGTATTGCATAAAATACATCATGTGCACGCGTTTTCACACTCATTTAAGTGTATTGGAATGAAAATAAACAACATTGAAGAACCACCCAAAAACGCGTGTGAAGGTAAGACTATAGCCTTACGTATTTTGCCATTTTTGGTGCCATCCCAAAATTGTGTTGTTATGATGTATTTGGCAAATACAGAATGAAAAACATCATGTGCATGCATTTTCCACTCATTTAAGTGTTTTGGAATGAAAATAAACAACATTGAAAAAACACCCAAAAATTTGGGGCGACACCAAAAGTCCATTTTCAAGCATAATTTGGCAAGTATTGCATAAAATACATCATGTGCACGCGTTTTCACACTCATTTAAGTGTATTGGAATGAAAATAAACAACATTGAAGAACCACCCAAAAACGCGTGTGAAGGTAAGACTATAGCCTTACGTATTTTGCCATTTTTGGTACCATCCCAAAATTGAGTTTTTATGATGGATTTGGCAAATACAGAATGAAAAACATCATGTGCAGGCATTTTCCACTCATTTAAGTGTTTTGTAATGAAAATAAACAACATTGAAAAAACACCCAAAAATTTGGGGCGACACCAAAAGTCCATTTTCAAGCATAATTTGGCAAATTTGCCATAAAATACATCATGTGCACGCGTTTTCACACTCATTTAAGTGTATTGGAATGAAAATAAACAACATTGAAGAACCACCCAAAAACGCGTGTGAAGGTAAGACTATAGCCTTACGTATTTTGCCATTTTTGGTGCCATCCCAAAATTGTGTTGTTATGATGGATTTGGCAAATACAGAATGAAAAACATCATGTGCATGCATTTTCCACTCATTTAAGTGTTTTGGAATGAAAATAAACAACATTGACGAACCCGCCAAAAATTTGGTGCGACACCAAAAGTCCATTTTCAAGCCTAATTTTGGCAAGAATTAATGCATAAAATACATCATCTGTGCACGCGTTTTTTTTCACACTCATTTAAGTGTATTGGAATGAAAAATAAACAACCATTGAAGAACCACCCAAAAAACGCGTGTGAAGGTAAGACTATAGCCTTACGTATTTTGCCATTTTTGGTGCCATCCCAAAATTGTGTTGTTATGATGTATTTGGCAAATACAGAATGAAAAACATCATGTGCAGGCATTTTCCACTCATTTAAGTGTTTCGTAATGAAAATAAACAATATTGACGAACCAGCCAAAAATTTGGGGCGACACCGAAAGTCCATTTTCAAGCATAATTTGGCAAGTATTGCATAAAATACATCATGTGCATGCGTGTTCACACTCATTTAAGTGTATTGGAATGAAAATAAACAACATTGAAGAACCACCCAAAACACGTTGCGTGTGAAGGGTGAAAAACTATTAGCCTTACGTATTTTGCCCATTTTTGGTACCCATCCCAAAATTTAGTTTTTTATGATGTATTTGGCAAATACAGAATGAAAAAACATCATGTGGCAGCATTTTCCACTCATTTAAGTGTTTTGTGAATGAAAATAAACAACATTGAAAAAAACACCCAAAAATTTGGGGCGACACCAAAAGTCCCATTTTCAAGCATAATTTGGCAAATATTGCATATAAAATACATCATGTGCACGCGTTTTTCACCACTCATTTAAGTGTATTGGAATGAAAATGAAAAAACAACATTGAAGAACCACCCAAAAAACGCGTGTGAAGGTAAGACTATAGCCTTACGTATTTTGCCATTTTTGGTGCCATCCCAAAATTGTGTTATGATGGATTTGGCAAATACAGAATGAAAAACATCATGTGCAGGCATTTTCCACTCATTTAAGTGTTTTGTAATGAAAATAAACAACATTGACGAACCAGCCAAAAATTTGGGGCGACACCAAAAGTCCATTTTCAAGCCTAATTTGGCAAAATTTCCATGACATACTACATTAGCAGGCGTTTTCACACTCATTTAAGTGTATTGGAATGAAAATAAACAACATTGAAGAACCACCCAAAAACGCGTGTGAAGGTAAGACTATAGCCTTACGTATTTTGCCATTTTTGGTGCCATCCCAAAATTGTGTTGTTATGATGTATTTGGCAAATACAGAATGAAAAACATCATGTGCAGGCATTTCCCCACTCATTTAAGTGTTTTGGAATGAAAATAAACAACATTGAAAAAACACCCAAAAATTTGGGGCGACACCAAAAGTCCATTTTCAAGCATAATTTGGCAAATTTGCCATAAAATACATCATGTGCACGCGTTTTCACACTCATTTAAGTGTATTGGAATGAAAATAAACAACATTGAAGAACCACCCAAAAACGCGTGTGAAGGTAAGACTATAGCCTTACGTATTTTGCCATTTTTGGTGCCATCCCAAAATTGTGTTTTTATGATGTATTTGGCAAATACAGAATGAAAAACATCATGTGCAGGCATTTTCCACTCATTTAAGTGTTTTGGAATGAAAATAAACAACATTGTCAAACAAAACCACCCAAAAAATTTGGGGCGACACCAAAAGTCCATTTTTCAAGCATAATGTATTTGGCAAATTTGCCATTAAAATACATAATACATGTGCAACGCGTTTTCACACTTGTTGTGTTCATTTGAAAAAATTGTATTGATTTAAGTGTTTGATGAAAAAAAATAACATTGAAGAACCACCCAAAAATGCGTGTGATGGTAAGACTATAGCCTTTCGTATTTTGACTTTTTTTGTGGATTCCCATAATTTTATTGTTATTATGTATTTGGAAAATACATATTGAAAAACTTATTGTGCATGCATTTTCCACTCATTTAAGTGTTTTGATGAAAATGCACAAACATTAAACAATGACACCCAAAAATTTGGGGCATTCATTTGGCACACCATAAAGTCCATTTTCATACGCGGTTCTTAATTTGGCATTGTGAATTGCATAAACAACATGGAAGAACACCCATCATTGTGCACGTCGTTTATTTTCACACTCAGTGATGGATTTGGAATGAAAATGAAAAACAAACAACATGTTGAAGAAAAATAAATAACATTTGAACCACCAAAAAATTTGCGTGCGAAAAAGCCCTTGTTAAGGCAAAATTTCCAATTTTTACATTAGCAGGCGTTTTCAACCCATTTAAGTGTATTGGGAAGAAAATAAACAACCTGAAGAACCCACCCCAAAAAACGCGTGTGAAGGTAAGACATAGCCTGACGTTATTTTGCAAAGCCATCCCCAAAATTGTGTGATTGATGATGGATTGGGCATTTTTGCAGGCCATTTTCCACTCATGTAAGTGTTTTGGAATGAAAATAAACAACATTGAAAAAACCACCCAAAAATTTGGACACCAAAAAGTATTGCCCAAATAAATTTGCCATAAAATACATCATGTGCACGCGTTTTCACACTCATTTAAGTGTATTGGAATAAAAAAAAATAACATTGAAGAACCACCCAAAAACGCATGTGAAGGCAAGCCTTACGTATTTTGCCATTTTTGGTATCATTGTTGATGGATTTGGCATTTTTGGTGGATTTGGCAAATATAGAATGAAAAACATCATGTGTAGGCATTTCCCACTCATTTAAGTGTATTGGAATGAAAATAAACAACATTGAAGAACCACCCAAAAACGCGTGTTAAGGTAAGACCTTACGTATTTTGCCATTTTTGGTGCCATTCCAAAATTGTGATTTTAAGATGTATTTGGCAAATATACAATGAAAAACATCATGTGCATGCGTTTTCCCACTCATTTAAGTGTTTTGGAATGAAAGTAAACAACACTAAAGAACCAGTCAAAAATTTGGGGCGAAACCAAAAGTCCATTTTCAAGCATAATTTGGCAAATTTGCCATAAAATACATCATGTGCTTCAAGACTTATGTATTTTGCCATTTTTGGTGCGACACCAAAATTGTGGGGGTTTTTTTTATAATCAATATTTTATTTTCATTTTCCTTGAAAAGTTAAATATACCATTACACGGTAGAAATAACACAGTCATTGACATATATATTGTTTTACAAAATGAAGAGGGGAAAAAAAAGGACAAAGAACAAAACAAAGCAGAACGAGAAAAAAAAGAGGGGAAAAACCACACTGTCATTTGTACCCAGGTTCAGGTTACCACGTGTCTGTAGTACTAAATTCTAAATCTTTTAAGTAGCTGATATCCAGTTGGTGAAGGGACTCCATATAAGCTTATAATGATCAAGTCTGTTAAGTAGAGAGTATGTTACTCTCTCAAAAGCAGACAGCTGTGCCATTGTTGAAGTCCACTCTTCATAAGGAGGCGGACGGCTTTTTCTCCAGTGTCTCAGGAGTATGCGCTTAGCTGTTGTAAGCGCCAAAATAATCCATCTCTTTTCAAAAAAAGAGAGGTCAGAGTCTTGAAGTTCAGTGGTGGAACCTAAGATAGACAGTTTTGCAGAGATTTGGAACCTTTTGTTTAGCACTTCAAACATAATCTCTTGAATATTATTCCACCAGTCCTTAAGTGCTGGGCAGGACCAGAGAACATGCAGAATGGAGGCTCCACCTCCTCCACATCTCCAGCAAGAGTCTACTGGCATTAGGTTCCATTTATATAATTGAAGTGGTGTCCGGTGCCATCTATGTATTATTTTCAATTGAATAAACCTATTGCCTGCCTCTTTATACATTGTATTGATATTATTTAAACATGACTCCCAGTCCTTTGTAGGGATGTCCATCGCCATGTCCCCTATCCATTGTTTCTTAACTTTGAGTAATGGGTCGCCCAATTGCTCCTGCAGTAGTCGATAGATCTTAGGTGCAATACCTTTATTTGATGGTGATTTAGTCAGTAATTCTTCAATTGGGCTACCAGTGGGACAGGAGAGGGGGCTCCCCAACCATTCAAACAAGGTGCTCCGCAATTGGACATACCTCCAGAACTGGTTCTGTGGTAATTTATATTTGTCTACTATTTGATTAAAGCTTTAGAAATATTTAGTAGTGCTGTCAAATAGATGGATAACATAAATGATCCCAGCATTACACCATAGTGGTCAATTAACAGTTTTGCCTCCAACACGAATCAGCTTATTATTCCACAGAGGTGCCTGAGGAGACTTGAGCCAGTCCCAGCGACCAGCCCTATGAAATTTATACCATATTTCTTTAGAGTCAAATTTGTGTTTTTAAGATGGATTTGGGAAATATACAATGAAAAACATGTGCAGGCATTACCCCACTCATTTAAGTGTTTTGGGATGAAAATTAACATTTGCGGCGACACCAAAAGGCCATTTCCAAGAATAATTTGGCAAATTTTCAATGAAATACATCATGTGTAGGCGTTTTCCCACTCATTTAAGTGTTTTGGAATGAAAATAAACAACATTGAAGAACCACCCAAAAATTTGGGGCGACACCAAAAGTCCATTTTCAAGCATAATTTGGCAAATATTCCATAAAATACATGATGTGTAAGCATTTTCCCACTCATTTAAGTGTTATGGAATGAAAATAAACAACATTGAAGAACCACCCAAAAACGCATGTGAAGGTAAGACTATAGCCTTACGTATTTTGCCATTTTTGGTGCCATCCCAAAATTGTGTTTTTATGATGGATTTGGCAAATAAACAATGAAAAACATCATGTGCAGGCATTTTCCACTCATTTAAGTGTTTTGGGATGAAAATTAACATTTGCGGCGACACCAAAAGGCCATTTCCAAGAATAATTTGGCAAATTTTCAATGAAATACATCATGTGTAGGCGTTTTCCCACTCATTTAAGTGTTTTAGAATTAAAATAAAAAACACTGAAGAACACCCAAAAATTTGGGGTGACACCAAAAGTCCATTTTCAAGCATAATTAGGCAAAATATCAATGAAATACATAATGTGTAGGCGTTTTCCCACTCATTTAAGTGTTTTGGAATGAAAATAAACAACAGTGAAGAGCCACCCAAAAACGCCTGTGAAGGTAAGACTATATTACGTATTTTGCCATTTTTGGTGCCACCCCAAAATTGTGTTTTTAAGATGGATTTGGGAAATATACAATGAAAAACATCATGTGCAGGCATTACCCCACTCATTTAAGTGTTTTGGAATGAAAATAAACAACATTGAAAAATCAGCCAAAAATTAGGGGCAACACCAAAAGTCCATTTTCAAGCATAATTAGCCAAATTTGCCATAAAATACATAATGAGCCAGCGTTTCCCCACTTATTTAAGTGTTTTGGAATGAAAATATACAACACTGAAGAACCACCCAAAAACGCGTGTGAAGGTAAGACTATAGCCTTATGTATTTTGGCAATTTTGGGCCAACACCAAAATTCCATTTCCAAGCATAATTTGGCAAATATTCAATAATATACATAATGTGGAGGCATTTTCTGACAAATTTAAGTGTTTTGGAACGAAAATACACAACATCGAAGAGCCACCCAAAAACACAGGTAGGAGTATAGCTTTACATATTTTGGCAATTTTGGGGCAACAACAAAATTCTATTTTCAAGCTTAATTTTATGAAATATTTCATAAAAAACATTATGTGCATGCATTTTCCCACCCATTGAAGTGTTTTGCAATGAAAATAAACAACATCAAGAACACTAGAACACTTTAACTTAGCTGAGGTTTTTGATGCTCTGGTGAGTTTGCTGTTTGGAGGTTAGAAAGAAGGTGTAGCTGTGACCTCAGTGGAGAGAAGATAATGCCAGTGGCAGATTGGCTTGTCAGTGTTAGTGCCAGGCTGATTAAGGCCAGAGGAACACAGGTGATACCATATGTGAGGTATCTTTATATTACTTACCGTTTTTGATTACGTTGTAAGATGACCTCCTCAGTTTATACAATTAGCTATAGAGTGAAGTAGACACAGTATTCTGCTGGGTGTCTTTTCAGACATGGCTTTATTTAGAATAGCAACAGTGTCTCAGATAATCAATCAGTCAATACCATTAACATGTACAATCAGAAAGTTTGACAAGGAATCAGCAGCACTTTCAGTGAAAGTCCACTCGGCTGGTTATACAGCACATGAACTCAACTCAATAAGCAACTGTGTTTTTCCCTCCACCAGAGGGCGTAGTGGCGCAGTAGTTAGCCAACCTTCTTCAGAACATCCCAATATCCCTGAAGCTCAACACTAATCCTTCTATCTATCTGATGCAACATAAGTAGCTTTAACCCAACATGATAACAACATTTAGATTATTTTCAATCATAATCCAGTGTACACTCAGAACTTTACATACATAAAAATACTTATATTTGAGCAAAAGTGCCTACAATATTTCCCCACAATTTATTTCGGTTAAGAAAAAGAAAATAAAAAGAATAACAACAATAAAACAATAACAAAAGAAAACCGCAGCACGGCGGAAAACAGACCTACTGCTGTTAATGGTTATTAATAAGGAATATTTGGTCAAATCTGAGCAAAACTGCAATGACAATTAGACAAACCTTCATAGAATGACAGTAACTTCAGCTCTAAAAAAAAAAAAAAAAAAAAAAAAAAAAAAAAACACATTTAGAAACTAAAAATTAGTAAAAATTATTTCTCCCACCGATAAAATGACTCAGATGTATAAATATTATCATTATTGATTTCATTATTACTGTTATTAATTTTTAATATATTGTTCAATATTAGAAATTAAGGCTTGATCTCCTGTAAACCACAGGTATGAGTTCCAAGGCTTCCCAGGAAGCCAATTCACAGGTAAGCACGTATGGTGGAACGTATGGAGGGAAGTCTTCGGCTACCAGGGCATGCAGGGGTTGGGACAGTCCCGGATGAAAGACTCCAGCTTCCCATTAGAAACTTCCATGAGTGTAGTGTATGTGGTTAACTGTGTTGGGAGATAAAGAAAGGGGCGTGAGTACATTCTCTGAGGAATATCAAGATTTACATATCATAAATCCCATATCAGTGATCAGAGGGAAGGTACACCTACTTTATTCAAGACCGGCTTGGTGGAGAGGACGTCGTAGACTGTCTTCAGAGAGATGTTCTACAAGAGAAAACAATTTACATGCACAGTTACACGGTGTATGTACATCACCTCATATCATTCAGTGTGTGTCCACTAGGGGGCGCACAGCTTTAGCTACTTCAGTCAGCAGTTACGTGATGACAGTCGAGATGACTTTGGCTAACAGGAGACTTCAAAAAATGGTAGGTCGCGATCTGCCTTTTTCACTGGACGGCTTTGATAGCCTTGGTGGAACCGGAGATCCAGACCCTGGAAACCTCGGAGGTCTGGAAAGCCAGAGAATTTCAGAGTGCCAGAACTTTGTGAAGCATAAGAGTCACCAGCTTCAAACTTGACCTATAGGGCGCTACGCTCCGTCTACAACCACACATGAAGTTTTAATGCAGCCTTCGGGAAAACCAGAGACGACATAGTCCGGTTCCTCACCACTGCACCACTGTAGATCAGCTCGGGAAGGTTAGAACTTCAGGACACTGAAGACACGGACCTCGGAATCGCCAGCCTCCTCGTCTGTGTCATAGACTGTGTTCAGTCTACAGGCAATGTAACACCTCTTCTCAATCTACGAATCGCGTCCCACACCCGCAGGACGCCCCGTCATCCTCTTCAGTGCCATCTACTGGAGCCTGAAGGTACTACCACCTTCGACATGCAAGGTGACTCATTACTTTTGGGCCAGTGGGTTTATAATACGGCCTCGGCATGATTCCAGCATGTCATCAAGGCTGATTTAAGGTCCGTCATTTGGTTTGTACATAAACACGCGTTAGTGTCACGCATGTGCAGCCAACGCAAGGCCCTGCAGCCGAGGTGTCTAGGCCTATAGTCCTGTTGGCCCCATGCTCTGTAGATTCTGTGGTTTGAAACCTCCTCTGAAACATGAACCACTTCAAAAAGGGAGTCATAATGACCTGATTAGCCGTCTGATAAGAGAAACACAAACATTTGCAGAGCGTGGAGGCCACAAGAGTGAGAGAAGGTACCGGCGTGCCGCTCTGTAGATTATGGCTCTCTGAGTACCCCGGGGTGGCACTACTCCAAGGCGTTCTCCTCTTGGATTAGTTCAACACTGGTTATTATTTGGACTTATCTATTCTATTCTATCCATTGCAACCATCTTCAAAGCAAAGGCTGTGCCAAAAAAATTTAATAATAATAATAAATTTTGAGGTTTGGTACTGCTTGTGTTTTGCTATCCGGTGTGGACCAGGGATGTCTTGCTTCCTCTTACGGTTTCTTCCTCGGGCTCTAAGTGGGTTTTTCCTTGGCTTGCTCAATGGAGGCTTGGAGCCGGATTCCCTGTAAAGCTGCTTTGGGACAACATCTGTTCTAAAAGGTGCACAGGAATAACCCTCAACTTCACCTTGAGTTCTGCCATTCAACTACGAACCAAATGCAGCTAGCAAAGAATGGAAGGCTATGTACACCAGTTAGCACTGCACCCTGAAGTCCTAACACACTGGAGGTAGCTCATATTTCTTTCCTGAGGAAATGAAATTCCATTGTAGGGTATTTTTGCTGATCATTATGAAGATTAAAACCTCTGAGATCTTATCTTGCAGGTACTCCCTCCTGGACTAATCAGACTGGATCTAATCAGATTGGATCTAATCAGACTGGATCTAATCAGACTGGATCTAAAAGATGTTCTTCTAATGCTAGTTCTGTCTTTCTCGTCTCACCCGGGTTCGACCTGAGGAGGTTGGGTTCCGCCCTTGAGCCTGGTTCCTCTCCAGGTTTCTTCCTTACTCAAGGGAGTTTTCCTCGCCACTGTTGACTCTGGCTTGCTCATGGGGGGCATGGACGCGGTTCCCCACCCCCTTATATGTCTGTATATTAACTCAGTGTTTTTCTTTTCTTCTCTTTTCTATGTGTGTGTACCTTCAGCAGCACAGACAGGAGCTCTGAAGAAGGCAGAGATACTCACAGACTGTGTGGTGTTGTTCATGCATTTCATGGCCGGAGTTCTGCGGTCATCCAGGAACAGTGGCGCCTTCCAGTGGTCATAGTTAGTCTCCAGCACGTACCATCTGCCATGCTTTATGTCAAGCCTATAAAACACAAACATGGAGACTCATTCGTTGTTCTATTGACTTCCATTCAGTTGCAGAGTGGTGGCTCTAAACGTGGTGGCCACTGGATGACCAAGGCACCCAAAAATGACACTGAGAGACACAGAGTATGTGACGTAAGCAGGAACAGGCCTTATCTCTGTACCTGACTGACCCAACAGCCACCACTACAGACCTCCAGCGAGCAGAGGTGTCCTCCATGAGTCATCCTGTTAGTGCAGCACCATTGGCAGACGGCTGCACCACGCAGGACTACATGCACACAGACCGTTACCACGACTGTCCTTAACACCACGTCACCGTCACCAAACACTGCAGTGGTGTTGTACCAGACTGTCATGGAGTGACTCAGAATGGCAGCGGGTCATCTTCAGTGACGAGTCCCGCTTCAGTCTTGATGGAGACGCCCAACATATCCGTGTGTGGAGGCACTGTCATACATCCAGAAGGCCTGGTGTTACTCCACCTCTACACCTACCGCACCATCTGCAGGAACTGTGTGAGGATGTTCAAGCTGCATGGGATGGATTATCACAGGACACCATTAGGAACCTCTACAGCTCCATACCGAGACGTCTGGCATGTTGGGTTAGCGAACACGGCGGCCCGACGCCATACTGAGAGACAGACTTCTGTATGTGTAGCTCAATAAATATTGATCATATCAGTCTAAATTTATCATCAGTTATTGATCCTGGTCACCTTTACCTTCCTTCCCAACACACCTGCACCCCCACACCTCCTTCTGGGTGCAGCTGGTCTTTTGAGGACGAGTGTACGTCCTCCTGATCCAGATACGTTTCCTGATCCAGATACGTTTCCTGATCCAGTCAATAATATGCACTGCAGATCAGTGAGAGTATGTACTCACTCTAACGGCTGGATGCTGCGATTTCTGGATCTGGTGATGATGCACGCCTCGTTTGTCTGGTTTCCTCCCAGAATGAAGTAAGCAGGAGCCAGGAGCTTAGTGTCCGAGAGCAGCTTCTTAGCCTCTGCATAGCTACCAAAACAAAACAGCCATCTGTTACCACCACCACCATAATCATCATCATCATCATCATCATCATCAACATGCTCATGTCTTGATTACATTTGTTCATTTTTATGATAGGGTGAATATTAAGGATGCCACACTATATGGCCATAAGTATGTGGACACACACCTACATAAGCCTCTTGGAAATCCCATTCCAAAACCATGTCTATTAATATGGAGATGGCCCCCTGTACCACCAGTCTGTACCTGTAGTCACCAGTGCTCTGAGAAGGTTTATAAGAGTGTGTCTGTGGGAGTTAGTGTCCATTCAGTCAAAATCAGAGCCATTGTGAAGTCAGGGACTGATGTTAGACAAGAAGGCCTGGCTGGCAATCAGATTGCATCAGGCCTACTGCTGTGTGGCTGAGCTGTTGTTGATCCAAGATCCTTCTGTGCCACAATAACAGACCTCACAGCGGACCTGTGCTAGCAGGCTGACCGCCAGGGTCTGACTAGGAAGACCGTTGGGCTATCTGCTGTATTTGGGGAGATACGTCCACATACTTTTGGCCATATAATGTATGTATCTATCAGGTTATAGATCAGGGTAGGCAGCGAGCTGAACCTCAACCCGGGTTTATTAAATGCGCTCAGCTAGCGTTGTGTTTCTGACGTGAGTCTAAAGAACCTCTGGAACATGTAGAATAACGTCTCAAGTAGGGAACAGGACATGGACATGATGTCACGGAAGTCGACTAACCCTAAACCTGCCCAGATGTGGAATTACCTGGTGGCGTTCTCCAAGACGGAGCGAGTCAGGAAGCTCATCCACATGCCATCTCTCTTCCCCAAGATCCACTCCAGAATGCCTGCAGAACATCAGCATGAGGAACCGGTGCATGGTGTACAACTCAAGGCTACCATCAAGAGTGTTCATACAGCTTCTCTCCAGGATCCAGGTTTACTACCTCAGAATAAATACGGGTTAACTGACCTATCCAGGCTCCCACACTGTTGAACAGGCTGAATAGGAATTTGACTAGTATCCGGGTTGCCAGATTGCTTCTATAGCATACAGTTAAAACAAAATGTCTTTAACATGAGATTAATAAGACCTTACTGTCTGGCTCTGATCATGAACTCTTTCTATGGGTCGGCTCCATCTTGCAGTCCCTCCTGGACTAATCAGATTGGATCTAATTATTATTATATTATTGATCCCACAGTGGGGAAATTTACAATGTTACAGCAGCACAGGGGAAAGAACAGAAGTGTCAGGAAATATACAAATAATAAATAAGATCTAATTAAAGGAAGTACAGAAAAATATAAATAAACTAAAAAAAACTATATAAATAAAACTAAATACTAAAAATAATAAATCTGCATGCTTTATCTGCATGCAAATCCCGACCTTCCAGCCCAAACTACCAAATCTGATCAATATCCATCAGGAAACTTCCTAACACTGACAGGATTCTGTCCAAACTAGCAACAGTAGCTCAGAGAGAACACGATTTTTGGGGGCGGAGCTTGGATAGGCAATCCAATCACCTTTAGATATAGAACTCATTTTGATGCACTACACATACAGTGGTAGACTTGTTGCCTAAATATGTTTGAAAAACACAGACTGTATTCCGATTTTAGGTTTCCGGAATCATGTGAGCACAACAGTATTCCTTTACACGATTCCATTCATTTCATGGTGAAGGGACCAACAGAAATGATCGAAATGACAAAAAAGTCAAAAAATCTTAATACATGAACTCACATTTAAGCTCAGCCTTTACTGGACATAATTTGGGAAGTAATTATGTCTAATTAAAAGAATGCATATCCTACCAAAGCAAAATTCCAATACCTGCCGCACACCTCCCAAACAACAGACCTTCCTGATTCTGATGGAGCCAAGAACCCCCAACTAGGGCCCTGCTGGATCCACAAGTGGAACTCACTCAAAATCCTGTCTCACGAGTACTCCCGGGTCTCTTCCTCCACATATCTAGCAACTTTCATTTTCCATGAAGTTGGAATGCTGAGCCATAGTCCGCTTCCAGTCTTTGTAGCTAGGTGTAGATTTGTGAGGGTTTCACTTTTTAACTGGCCATGGTTCTACACACCACAGGAGGACTGACCTGACTAATAACGTCTAAGACAGATCAACAACGACTCAACCATACATACAGTAAGGCCATTACAGGAACCCTGTTCCCCCAAATGAGGCAGCATCAATATCCGGATAATCTAGCCTGGTATAAAATGAAAACTACATGAAGGTCAGTTGGTGTTGCTCGTGTTTCTGGTTTGTGCAGTGATAAGGAATGTCTATTCCCTGTTACCAGAATTCACTATGTAACTAACTATGTAATTACTGCATTATTACAATGTAATTACTATGTTAACTACAGAGTGTTAAATTGTGCTTCTCCTGGATCTCCGATTGTAGTGTTGGTACCCATGTAGGATCAGGTTCTGCTTTGCTGAGAGACAGATTTGAGCATTAAGCCTCGTGAGGCAGTGTGTCACTGTGATTTCATCATGGGTAAGGCTGTTGTTTGGTAAGACGCTAAGTTCCGTTTAAGCCCTTTTCCCTGTGATGAAATCTCAGCAATGCACAACCCTGAAGGACTTCCTGCTTTCATAAAACAATGGCCATCATAAACTGTGACTAATACACCATTTATTAGAACATAGTTATTAATATCCATATAAACAAGTGTACCACCAAGAAACGTACTTCCTTCACGGTATCACCGCTACGTAAACATACTAGTGAATACGGAGAAGAGGGCTGTATAGGTTCATGACCTGTTTAACGTTTTTATGGTATAATAATAATTATATAAACATAATATAAACATATGATTTATATAACGCAAAGCCTTTACTTTATAAGCACATTAATTCCCAGTCTTATGGAGCACCTACACAGCCTTGCCCCTCTTCCCATACTGGGGCTGAAGCCCAAACACACAACCATGCTCGCTACACAGTGCACTATACTTCCCTACACCCTATCTAGTGCACTACACCTCACTGGTCCCTACATAATGATCTACACCTCCCAACTCCCTACCTAGTCCACAAAGCCTCACTGGTCCCTACATAGTGCACTCCACCTCACAGGTCCCTACCTAGTGCACTACACCTCACTGGTTCCAACATAATGCACTATACCACACTGGTCCCTACCTAGTGCACTACATCTCCCAGCTCCTTACCTGGTGCACTACACTTCACTGGTCCCTACATAATGATCTACACCTCCCAACTCCCTAGCTAGTCCACAAAGCCTCAGTGGTCCCTACATAGTGCACTCCACCTCACTGGTCCCTATATAATGCACTACACCTCCCAGCTCCTTACCTGGTGCACTACACCTCACTGGTCCCTACATAATGATCTACACCTCCCAACTCCCTAGCTAGTGCACAAAGCCTCAGTGGTCCAATCATAATGCACTGCACATCATTGGTCCCTACCTAGTACACTACACCTCACTGGTCTCTATCTAGTGCACTACACCTGACTGGTCCCTATCTAGTGCACTAGACCTCACAGGTCACTACATAATGCACTACACCTCCCAGCTCTTTACCTGGTGCACGACACATCATTGGTCCCTACACAGTGCACTCCACCTCACTGGTCCCTATATAATGCACTACACCTCCTAGCTCCCTACCTGGTGCACTACATTTACCTGGTCCCTACATAATGACCTGCACCTCCCAACTCCCTACCTAGTCCACAAAGCCTCAGTGGTCCCTACACAGTGCACTCCACCTCACTGGTCCCTATATAATGCACTACACCTCCCAGCTCCTTACCCGGTGCACTACACTTCACTGGGCCCTACATAATGCCCTACACCTCCCAACTCCCTAGCTAGTGCACAAAGCCTCAGTGGTCCCTTCATAATGCACTGCACATCATTGGTCCCTACCTAGTGCACTACACCTCACTGGTCCCTATATAATGCACTACACCTCCTAGCTCCCTACCTGGTGCACTACACTTCACTGGTTCCTACATAATGACCTACACCTCCCAACTCCCTAGTGTACGAGGCCTCAGTGGTCCCTTTATAATGCACTGCACATCAGTGGTCCCTACCTAGTGCACTACACCTCACAGGACTCTACATAAAGCACTACACCCCCTAGCTCCCTACCTGATGCACTACACTTTACTGGTCCCTACATAAAGCACTACACCTTTCAGCTCCCTATATAGTGCACTACACTTCCCTGCTTCCTATATAGTGCACTGCGTTCTAGATAAGAAAATAAGTTTCAGGTTACACTTGGTGCTCCATGCAAGCAGCATTAGAGTCAAAGATTGGGGGTGGGAAGGGAAACTCACCAATGTAGCCTCCGTCCAGACTGAATCTCTCGTTCATCGTGAGGGTGAACGCATGCTTCAGTGAGTGGGAGAGAGACAAAGAGAGGGGGGGGAGAAAAGAGAGAGAGAGAGAGAGAGAGAGAGAGAGAGAGAGAGAGAGAGAGAGAGAGAGAGAGAGAGAGAGAGAGAGAGAGAGAGAGAGAGAGAGAGAGAGAGAGAGAGATCACAAGCTTGTTAGGCGGCCACGAGATTGATTGCATTACTTGACCTCTCTCTGCGTCAGCTTCCTCTGGTGCAGTGGAGAAGTGAAAGTCACTGAGTCACTGCATGTGATCTTGCTAAACAAAAGCAGGACATGAGACACATACGCTAATGTGGTGAACCAACACAGGCAAACCAGCCACATAGACATCTGTGGTGGTAAAGGACGTCAGTGAGGCCCACCACTGTACCCACCCTGTCTGGGAAAGAATCAATCCCACCCTTGGTTTCAGCCAGATGTAGCCCCTGCCAGGTCTAAATGGAGGCACGGTTACACAGCTTAACTGGCAAATGGTTCCTACAGTGTTTGATGGAGTGTTGGTCAGTAGTGGTGATGGTGTTCCAGGTGTTTGATGGATTGTTGGTCAGTAGTGGCGATGGTGTTCCAGGTGTTTGATGGAGTGTTGGTCAGTAGTGGCGATGGTGTTCCAGGTGTTTGATGGAGTGTTGGTCAGTAGTGGCGATGGTGTTCCAGGTGTTTGATGGAGTGTTGGTCAGTACTGGCTATGGTGTTCCAGGTGTTTGATGGAGTGTTGGTCAGTAGTGGCGATGGTGTTCCAGGTGTTTGATGGAGTGTTAGTCAGTACTGGCTATGGTGTTCCAGGTGTTTGATGGAGTTTTGGTCAGTAGTAGCGATGGTGTTCCAGGTGTATGATGGAGTGTTGGTCAGTACTGGCTATGGTGTTCCAGGTGTTTGATGGAGTGTTGGTCAGTAGTGGCAGTGTTGTTCCAGGTGTTTGATGGAGTGTTAGTCAGTACTGGCGATGGTGTTCCAGGTGTTTCATGGATTGTTGGTCAGTAGTGGTGATGGTGTTCCAGGTGTTTGATGGATTGTTGGTCAGTAGTGGTGATGGTGTTCCAGGTGTTCGATGGAGTGTTGGTCAGTAGTGGCAGTGTTGTTCCAGGTGTTTGATGGATTGTTGGTCAGTAGTGGTGATAGTGTTCCAGGTGTATGATGGAGTGTTGGTCAGTAGTGGCGATGGTGTTCCAGGTGTTTGATGGAGTGTTGGTCAGTAGTGGCTATGGTGTTCCAGGTGTTTGATGGATTGTTGGTCAGTAGTGGCGATGGTGTTCCAGGTGTTTGATGGAGTGTTGGTCAGGTGTGGCGATGGTGTTCCAGGTGTTGCCCAGTAGTGCCTATGGTATTCCAGGTGTTTCCTACAGTATTTCTACGTGTTTGGTTTGGTATTTCAGGAAGGTGTTAGGGTATTCCTGGTGGCTGCTAGAGTAAGTTCCGCTGCGACCCCACCCGCAGACACCACCACCCTTCACTTTAACCAGCCAAATCTTAAACAACCCATCATGCAGGCTACCATATGTACTCTTAACTTACAGGCCTCATGCCGGTCAGCATGCCAACGTATCCGGCGAAGTTGGTGGACTTGAAGACGGTGCTGTTGTTCCGTCTGAAATCGACATTCACCACGAGCGGCTTTAGCGTCTCCGTGATCACCCACGATCGGTTCTTCAGGTCCCAGCTAAGTGCAAACACCACACAATGAAGAGTTAAAGTGAACACCCCGATGTGTTTACCTACTCAGATACAGAAAATACGGAACCTACGGAGAACAATCCCTGAAACGAAAGGCTTATCGAAGCTGTCTGTATGTGTTAGCTTCTGAAAAGCAGGCTTGTATTAGAGAGGAAGTGATGCATCTGGTAAATAATTATCCGGATTACTGGAGAGATTGTCTGATTTGGACAGGAAGCTGACAAAACTGAATTTACCCCATGAAAAGGCCAAAGTCCAGGTTCCTGGCATGGACGAGGTTCCCTGCAACAACAGCCCAGGTCTTAGAAATGAGATGCTAATGCATACATCAAGCTATGTGTAGGTAACTGACTGATCGACTTACCATGAGGATCTTCCGCGACTAGCGATGTGCACACGGTGAAAACCTCGTAGAAGATGTTGAACAGCACAACCTCCCCTGTTCAAACAGGCAAACAAGGTTAATGATAAGAGTTATTGAGGCCAAAGCTTAGGTCGTTAGATATTAACCCCTTACATGTCCTGGCTTATCACTTCCTCGGGTTAATTACACGGAAAGCTAAACTGGGTTAATCTTAAGTTATGACAGGCACGGCATTTACAGGAGGTGAACTGTGGTATATGATGTTCTACCTGCCAGCTGTGAAACTGTGGTCAGTGAGTTGTGGACTCATAAAACATCTACAAACAAACTGAAAGGGCAAGACATGATCTCTGGTTCTGATTTCCGTAGAGCTTCTGGGACCCATTAGAAACTCAGCAGTCATCTTCATCCGGCCTGGCAGTTTTAAACAAGCCTTAAATCCAATATGCATTAATACATCAGTGATTTAGTTTAACATCCTACCTAATGGAACACCGGAGACCGCTGCAATTCCCTTTATCTCCTCGTTGAAAGGATAGGGGAGCGTATCCACCATCAAGGGCTGGAGGTCAAACATACAAGATATGGATCAATGGAAAGTCATTGATAGGAACAGTGTAGTGTAAAATGCAATGGTTACAGTTTTCATTGAAAAGAATGGGAGTCTATGGGATAAACAAGGGATGAATAGAGGACGTAGAGGAGTCTAGGTCCGTATGGCTGTGGATTAGAGTTTGGGGGTCTGCCCTGAGTGAGTGCATACAGTTTGATGGGTGTAAGTCAAAGGAGACTATAGAGTTGGAATGAGGATGGAAATGAATGGGAGTCTTTGGGAGGAACGTGGGATGAATAGACAACACGTAGAGGAGTGCAGGTCCGTATGGCTGTGGAGTCTAGGGGGTCAGCCCAGAGTGAGTGCATGCTGTTTGACGAGTGTAAGCTAAAGGAAACAATAGAGTGTAAAAGGGGGTAGAAATGAATGGGGGTCTATGGGAGCACAGAGAGGAGTGTGGGTCAGTATGTCTGTGGATTAGAGTCGGCGGGGGGGGGGGTCATCCCAGAGTGAGTGCATGCTGTTTGGTAGGCTAAAAGAGAGAGTTTGTGTAGAAACAAAAATGAATGGTACTCTATGGGAGGAACAAGGGATGGGGAAAAGAGGCAAACGGACGAGTGCGGCTCGGACCAACCATTGAAGTTGTGCCTGGGGGTCACCCCGAGATGTATGAGAACTGGTTGGGCAGAAGTGCAGTAGATGGATGTTGTGTTTTCGATTTTGAGTGCAGCTTCGGAATTTCGGAATTCTCGTTATCACCGTGTGAAAGCCTCGCAGGGAATATCCGAGTCCAAAGCCCAAAATTCCCTATTCACTCCTCCCAAACTTGCATGAGCGAGTGGACTCGTCAGTGTCAGTCCAATGTTTCTATAACAACTCATGATTTTATCAGATCAAAGCCGGTTAAATGAGTATCGGCTACGCTGGCTGCACACATGAATTTTCCCAGACGGAAGTCTACAAGCCCAACTCACCAAATCCCGGTCCACAAGGTCGATGAGCCGGCCACTGGGGACGAAGGCGTCTGCTAACTCCTTGATGGCCTGGATCATGCCCAACAGCTACACAGGAAGGAAGAGATCACGGTCACATGTGGAATGTGGTCAGTAAGTCGGAAGTGGGGAAGTAATCCCGGATGAGTTATTTTTCCCAACTTTTCCTAAATTTTCCATCAGTTTGTAGCGATATAGTTCATATGTCTTCAGCGTATTGAGAGAGGCCCTCACACAGACTTTAGAAGCACCGGAATGAGGGAATCTAGAACCTCTTTTCCACCAACAAAGTGCCGGTGCTCATGCCAACGCTGGTTCCCAGACTCTTAAGAACGGAACCCCATCCGAGCCATTACGTATCCGGAAGTGGGCGGTCCTATATATGTCATCATCCAGAACCAGCACTTTTAGCATCTTTGCTCAGCCCATTGACTGGCATAGACAGTGGTTATGCCCAGGACGACTCGTCCTCAGTCCGTTATGAAGGTGGACTATTATAAAGCAGCACGTTAAGGTTCTAGCTATCTGTACTGCTTCCCACATTACGGTTCTCCTGCACGGATTAAACAGCACATGTTGGGAATGCTTCACGTTTTAGCTCATTGGAAGACGAACGCCTCCTGTTGATCACTGGTGGGTTCCGATTGTTCCTCAGTTCAGCTCAGTGCAGTTCATTGTGCAGCGCCATGTACTTCGCTGCTTGCGTCACGGAACCCACGGTTCCAGACCAGAGAGTTAACGGGGTTTCCGGTCATGATCAAGTTTGCTTGAGGAGGCAAAGCCCAGAACAATTTGAAATGTGTTCCTTTAGGGTTCATGGAATATATAGAAGAACCCTTTTTGGCGCTATGCAGACAGGGTTCTTTATAGAACCATATGCAGAACATTCTACATTAACATGAGGAACCACTTCACCATGAAAGAACCACTTAAGCATGCAACCACAGTCTCCACTAAAGAACCCTTAAAGAACCACCTTGAGAACCATATATAGAACAAGGAACAATCCCAAGAACCATTTCATGCTCAAATCGTATGCAGATTGATGGAGAACAATGATAGGCTTGTAACAATAGAAGAACCCATTTTGGTGCTATGCAGTGTTCCTGGTTCTATAGAGAAGCACTGTCTCCACTAAAGAACCCTTAAATAATTATCCTGTTCTAAGAACCATATAAAGAACCATGAACAACCCAACAACCACTTGCATGCTCAAATGATCGATGGAGAACAATGTCAAACTCGTAACCCATTTTGGGGAAAAGGTTCTCTATAGAACCATATGCATCACATTCTCCATCAACCTGAACCATTTCACCATAGAACCAACTTAGCATCCAAATGGTTCCTGGCTCTATCCAGAAGAACCGTCTCCACTACACAACCCTTAAAGAACCACCCTGTTTTGAGAACCACATACAGAACCATGAACAACCCAAGAACCATTCAGACGCTCAAATTGCATGTAGACTGATGGAGAAGAACAGCAAGCTCGGAACCCATTCGGGGCCATGCTGAAAAGGTTCTCTATAGAACCCCATGCATCACACTCTCCTTCTGAAGAACCATTTCACCATGCAAAGAACCACTTAGGCATGGAAATGGTTCCCTGGGTGTTCATATCTGTCACTGTCTCCACTAAAGAACCCTTAAAGAACCACCTTGAGAACCATATATAGAACCATGAACAATCCCAAGAACCATTTCATGCTCAAATCGTATGCAGATTGATGGAGAACAATGACAAGTTTGCAACAATAGAAGAACCCATTTTGGCGCTATGCAGGGTTCCTGGTTCTATAGAGAAGCACTGTCTCCACTCAAGAACCCTTAAATAATTACCCTGTTCTAAGAACCATATACAACCCAACAACCACTTGCATGCTCAAATTGTATGCAGACTGATGGAGAACAATGTCAAACTTGTAACCCATTTTGGGGAAAAGGTTCTCTATAGAACCATATGCATCACATTTTCCATTAACCTAAAGAACCATTTCACCATAGAACCACCTTAGCACCCAAATGGTTCCTTGCTCTATCAGGAAGAACTGTCTCCACTACAGGACCCTTAAATAACCACCCTGTTTTGAGAACCACATACAGAACCATGAACAGTCCAAGAACCATTCGGACCCTCAAATTGCATGTAGACTGATGGAGAAGACCGTCAAGCTCGGAACCCATTCGGGGCCATGCAGAAAAAGTTCTCTATAGAACCCCATGCATCACACTCTCCCTCTGAAGAACCATGCAAAGAACCACTTAGGCATGTGAATGGTTCCCTGGGTGTTCATATCTGTCACTGTCTCCACTAAAGAACCCTTAAAGAACCACCTTGTTTTGTTCAGGAATGTAGAACCTAGGGATCCCGATCCCGACCCTGCCCAGGACCTACCCCGCTCCTTCTAAACAGAACCGGTTTGTGTGAGGTGGTGCCTCTCCGGCGCACGACAGTGAAGTGAGCCGGTACAAAGGTCAACTCACCTCACCCTTCTTGTCTGTGATCACGTCCTTCCACCTTTGGCTGGGGGGCAGATCTAGATCCACCGTGTACCAGGAGACTGGTCCCTTGAACCTGGAGAAACAGGATCAGCTCCTTTAGCTCCGGAGGCTCAGAAGAGGGACATGCATGCTTAGTCATGCTGCAGGCAGCTGAAGGCTAGGAGGAACTAATTAGAATGGAGAAGTGGTGAGGGTTCCCAAACCCCTGCAGGCCTAGACCCCTCACCCAGCAGCCCGAGTATACATACGTGGGTCCGGCGGGTGGATACATGCCGCTCCGGCAGTCCTCAGTGAACTGGAAGACATACACAGGGCCAGTCAGTCTGCTCCATGGCTGTTACATCACTAACGCACTACAGCTCTGGGTAGACACTCGCCCTTTAACCCCCACCCTAAACTTCAAAGACACCATAGAGCCTGGTAACCGTGTCAGGAGGGTCTTACCGGGGGCACATACTGCGTGGATACCAAGGTCAGGGTCAGCACAGACCACCACAGGGCTCCGGTCGGCATCGCTGCACTGCACTGCACTCCGCACAACTGCGTTGGGTTTGTCTCATGACATAAACAAGGAAGCTTCAATTCCCACCCGTTTTCCGGAGAGCCCCGCCTCCTCTGCGCTCTGATTGGCTAGTGTGACGGAGTAGCCAATCGCAGTGTAGGGCGCTGCAGAGTAAAGGCCAATCGCAGCGCAGAAGAGGCGGGTTTAGTCCGGAAAATGGGTGGAATAAGAAAAAACAACAACAACACTTCACAGGACAGCCCAGTGGATCAAACCATTCAGTCCAGAGCGCGGGGGGGACACGATATATAATTACCTAACGTGTCAATCTAAATATTTAATATTTAATATTAAATTTTATAATAGAATTTTTAAATATATATATATATATATATATATAATTAATTATAAATCTATAATGCACACACACGTGCGTATTACAGATTTATTTAACAGATGTATATTGATTTTTATATGATACATTTCTAAACATTAATTAATTAAAATTATTAATATACAAATAATACACAATATGGTAACAATTATGACTATAATAATTTATACACGAGGGTCGTGCTAACAGAATTAGTGCCCGTATGTGTGTTGGTGCTTCTATAGACCGAACAGATAACTGACCAGTTTTCCAGGTTTCCTCCACGTTTGCCATGTTCTGGCGCCACCTTGTGGACACACCGGAGAAATGCACTCCCGATAAATCTACGCCCAATAAACTATGGCTTGCAGAAGTGGACTGACTTCCTCTGAATCTATTTCTGATTAAAAATAAGTCATTTACTTTATTAAGATGTTCATGTTTATTGGTATTTTCACAATAAAAGTTCCAGCTAATTCAACTGAACAGGTACAGAGTTACATTAAATTAAATGTAATTACTTAAATAAAATTAATTTAAAAAAAAGATTTAAAAATGTAAATTTTAAATAAAATTAAAAATTACATTTTATATAACATAAAATGGTAATTTTAAATAAAATTAAAAATGAAATTTTATATAATATAAAAAATGGTAATTTTAAATCAAATTAAAAATGACTTTACATAATATAAAAATGGTAATTTTAAATACAATTAAAAATAACATTTTATATAAAATAAAAAATGTAATTTCAAATAAAATTAAAATGTCCCAGCACATGAGAACAGGGCTGCAGCTTCATTAAGAAGGTAGACCCTTTAATATGTAAGATATTACTAATAATGCTAATAATGATAATGTAATATATTTTGGTTTCCCGCTTGCTGTTTAATATTAATCGTCCGATGTGTCGGTCTGAGGTACCTGGAAGGGGAATTATGACTCAATATAAACAGAGTAAGAGTTCTGTTTGTACAGAGTCAGATTCCTCTTCTCAGATGTACAGATAAGATACACAGAACCAGCCAAACAGGAAAACAGACAACAAACGAAACCTCAGTTTAAACAGGTGCTAGGATCATCTTCTGTATTCTGGCACCTGCTGTTCGCTCACCACACTGTAAGTAATGCTTTCCCTCGGTTCCTCTACTCCACAGCTGTTAGCTTTAGTACAGTGTAGCTCCTAAAGTTGCACAGCTCTGTCATTTGCACTAATACCACATACCATACATATATTCTACTCCTGTACCTTTCAGTGTATATAGCATATACTGTGCATTTTCTTAATATATATACATACATATATTTTTTTTCTCTCTAGTCTTTTCTTTCTTATTTATTACATAATATATATATCGTACTTGTTTCATACGTGTAGTCCAGAAGCGAGAGCAGAGCAAGCATTTCACTGTACAGTGCAACTGCTTGTTTCTCGGTGCATTTGACAATATACGCTTAAATCTTGAAAAGTCCACATCAGTCAGACTGGTCTGATGTAGGAGATCAATATATAACTATATATATATATATATATATATATATACATATATATATAAAATATAACTATATATATATATATATATATATATTATATAACTATATATATATATATATATATATAATATATATATATATATATATATATATATATATAACTATATATATATATATATATATATAACTATATATATATATATATATATATATAACTATATATATATATATATATAACTATATATATATATATATATATATATATATATACACACACCCACACACACACATATATATATATATATATATATATATGTACATACACATATATATATATACACATATATATATATACACATATATGTACACACACCTTGTATTAAGAACCATATCGTTGATGTCCAAAGAAAAACAAGTATCTCCAAAATGGCAACTTTACAGGAGAGGCCAAAAACCTCATTCAATTTCAATGTAAGTCAATGGAACCAGACATCCTTCCGAGCACTTCTGGGCCATTTCAGTTGGTCCGTTCATCATGTAAATCTTACAGTGTGTAAAGGGCAGCGGCTGTTTCCAAATGATGCACAAAAGTCAAAATGGACAAAAATGGAGATACATGTTTTTCATTGGACAGCGACGATATATAGAACAATTTCAAATACTCAGTACTCATGTGATCCTCCATAGGCTCACAAACTACTCCACCCTCGAATATCGGAACTGTACACAGTATTATTAATATATATTATTTTTTTCAACTCGCACTAGCTGCTAATTTATGTGCAATAATCTCACTGTTTATTATAATCAAGCACTTAAATATTTCTATAAGTGTAACGTATAATTTCCTATTTATCCAAATGGTTCTTTGAGGGGTTCATGATGCAATACAGAATCACTGTCTCCACTAAAGAACCCTTAAGGAGCCACTTTATTTTGAGAACCATATATAGAACCATGAAATCCAAGAACTATTTACATGCCCAAGCTGCATGCAGACTGATGGAGAACAATGTTATGCTTGTAACAGTAGAAGAACCCATTTTGGCGCTATGTAGGAAAGGTTCTTTATAGAGCCATAGATACATGGTTCTACAGATGGTTCTCAAAACAAGGCTTCTGTATATACAAAGGGTTCTGTATATAACCAGGAACCCATCAAAGATTTGAAGACCCATTTGCATGCTTAAGTGGTTCTTTGCATAGTGAAATGGTTCTTAAGCTTGATGGAGAATTTGATACATACAGAAAACCTTTCAAGCATAGCACCAAAATGGGTTCTTCTATTGCTACGAGCTCGACACTGTTCTCCTTTAATCTGCATGCAGTTTGAACATGGAAATAGTTCCTGAATTGCATGGTTCCAAACAAGGTGGTTCCTTAAGAGTTCTTGAGTGGAGACATTGGTTCTGTACCATTTGCTTGCCTAAGTGATTCTCTGCATGGTGAAATGGTTCTTAGGTTTCATGGAGAATATGATGCCTACCTGCAGCAGTTCTGCTCACGCATAAGAATGGGGAAGATAGGTGAGTGAGGCATGGTTGCTAGACCGGCTGGTCCGCCGATCATGCGTGACCATCTCTAGGGTTTACAGACACGGTCCATATAAGAGAAGATATCCAGAGAGCTGCAGATATCAGGGTGAAAATGCCTTCTGGATGCCAGAGGTCAGAGGAGAATGGACAGACCACCAGTTCAAACTGATAAAGGCCACAGTAACTTTAATAGCCACTCAACACGACTGTGGGCTCTAGAGGGGCATCATCTCCTACTGCATAACACATAGAACCTAGTAGCAGATCAGCTTCACCAGTAGAGGACCACACCAGGATCCACTCCTCACAACTATGAACAGGCAACCAAGGCTACAGCTCACACAGACTCATCAAAACTGGAATAAAGGACTATAGAAGATTGGAAATTGTACCTGGGACTGCAGTGTACCTAATAGCATCCAAGCACCAGGGCCAGATTTGGTGGATGCCTTCCCTGGAACAATTCCGAGGGAATTTTAGCCACCGCTGGTAGACCCAGAGATTCCCAGAGCGCCAAGGTGTGTTTTCCAGCTGAAGGGGTGTATCTAGGCCATAGCAATGTTTCAAAAGGTGGCACGTGTAAAATGAATGACCGCAGGTAAATGGCGTTCAGGTTTCCAGCCACCAGCATGAAGCCCAAGGAAATGGAGCTCATAGGACCAGTTGAAGTTCTTCCTAAGACGGGAAAGCCTTTGTTGCCCTTGTTCATGGTTTGTTCTTCCTTGGGCCAATGTAGGTACTCACAACTGCTGACCAGGAGCTCCACACAAGCCTTGCTGTTCAGTAGATGCTCTTCTGGTCATAATGATTTGGACCTTGTTAAAATCCCTACGGTACCTTTTATCATGTAATCCCTTCACCAGCTCCAACAACAACTGTGACTGGATTTGATGGACTGGACAAGTCCTAGATGTAGGGTACATCAGTGTTCAGACACTCTTACATCAGAGAACTGGTCAGGTGGTCCAGATGTGGTGGAGGCCTTCCCTGGCACAGTCCCGAGGAGAATTCCCTGTAGACTGGGATTTTATCCACTGCTGGTAGACCCGTATGACCGTACGCTTCCATACACCTGCAGATTCAGCTACTTCCTTCACACTATGGTCTTTGGTCACGCCCACATGCAGTCCCTCCTTTTAGCCAATCATTAACATCTGCTCTGGAGCCATTTTCCACACATGGAACGAGACATTCCCTGCACTGTAGCACCTCTTCCCAATCTATGGATCCCGTCACTCACACCCTTCAACATCCAAGGTGACTCTCGTGGAGGTTATGTCCCAGATCCGGACATATGCAATTGTCACTAGATAAAAAAGGTTATTTGCTTTATCTGTCTTTCAGATAATAAAAAGATGTCCATTTCTATTTTAAATGTGCTCCCTGTTGTTTCAGTGTTTCAGGTGGTTGCTATGTTGCTGATATGCATTGCCTCTGTTCTTGTCTGCTCAGCGGCAGGTAAATATCAAATCACTTAGTCCTGCATGCAACACTTCATTTCCACGAGTCATCTGATTCTCTTTCTTGCTGGTGTCATTTTCAGTTTGTCCTCTTTTTCTTTCTGCTGCTGACCTTCAGAGTTTTCCGTACTGGCTCCTAATGGTTCAGTCTCAGCATACTTGGGGTCTTCGGCCATCCTGCCGTGTGGTCTTTCTCCATCTATAAGCGCTGAAACGTTTGAGGTTCGATGGTACAAGCACAGTGATCGTGAACACCTGGTTCTGCTGTACAAAGATCTCGAGGTCCAGGAGAAGGCCGGAGATCCTCAGTACAGTAGCAGAGCAAGTCTGATCGGAGAACTGAAGAAGGGGAACGTCTCTCTGAAGCTGGAGAACCTCACACTAGAAGATAGAGGAGAGTATGTCTGTTTGGTTAGGGGGGTTGTTGTGTCGGACAAGGCTGGTACAACCCTCCTGATAAAAGGTAAGACCTTGTCAATGTACGATTAATCATGTGGTTGGGAAATCGGGGGAAAAGACCTGAGTCGCTGTGAAAGATGTTTCATTCTGTAGCAAAGATGGAGCTTCATTTACACAGTTTAGTTACTGGTTCGTGCTTCAGTAGGAGGAGTGACTAAAGTAATGTCTACGATCAGATCCATCAAAAAGACTTCAGTCTGAAATTATGGAGTAGTGCACATTCAGAGACCTGGACGCTTGGGCTTTACAGCAGTATGTTAGCAGCGGGTGACATACCCCCATGTTGCGAGGCTACACCAGCATTGGCTGACTGATAACTTTGTCATAGTGGCACTAGCGTCAACAGCAGTACAATGTTTGGTATAAGTGTGTGGTATACAGGCCTATATGCTGGATATGGATCTGTTATGCTGTTGGCGAGGGTGGGTTGTGGGGGCGGGTATTTGTCCTCCTCCAGGGAAGTGGTCTCCTCTTCGATGCCCCCAGGGCACGAGGTATCTCTAAATGAACTGTTGTAAGAATATGCTGTGGCCTCACAATCACCATATCTAAACCTGATAGAATACCTGTTGGACAGGTATTCAGTGCTCCCCACTGCCAACACCACCTGAGGAATTCTTTTAGATGAACGAAGATAAACTACATCCTCTTAAACTTTTAGCTTCTAATGCAAGTTGCTCTGAAACTGTTCTGTTGACCCAACGACGGACAGTTGTGTTGTTACATGGTACATGCAATAAGCCTGTTTGTTCTGTCCTCCACAGTTCTGGGCTCTCTTCCTGTTCTCTCATGTGCTGAAGCTGGAGGTCAGGTGAATGTGACCTGTGCATCAGGTGGATGGTTACCAAAGCCCACCGTTACATGGAGGGAGAGAGGAAGAGAACTCAGCAACAGCCATGTTCAATACAAAACCGGTACTAGATCTCAATACGTCATGCTTTCAGGAGATAAAAGATTATAAAACTTTCATATAGTTCATACCTTGAGGAATCTTCTCAGCTGGAAACTGGACATTTCAGCCTTACTGTTGTCTCTGTGTATCAGGTTCTGATAGGCTGGTGAGTGTGAGCTCCTGGCTACTTGTCTCTCCCTCGGAGTCAGAGTGGATCTCCTGTTCTGTGGGTTTATCTGATCAGGAGACGAAGGAGGGAAGAGTGCTGCCACGCAAAGGTGAGAATAGCTGTATTCTATATACCTTTAGTCTTTCCCCCAATACGCCATAAAGTAGAAGAACATTGGATAACTTCTTAAAGTAAGGAAACACTAGTATGAAATGAAAACGGTTAGCTAGAGGGTCATAAAATTTTAGACCCAAGCAATGCGGAAAGAGGGAAACCTGTTCATAGCCATATCACCATCATGGCGGCCATCTTGGATGCCTTTTTGGGTTCAACTCAAGTCATTTTTTCAGCGTTTACTGTTAAACTGGTGAACTTTTCTACCAGTTGTACCTACTTTGAAAAACTGTTGAAAGTTGAATCCAAGATGTTGGCATTCACTATATCCGCCATGTTGGTGACATGGCCTAGCAGGTTTCCCACTTTCCCCATAACTTGTCTATAACTGGATCACTTTATCCAATTTATATGGATTTTTTTTTTACTTTTGAGACACCTTCAAGATATATACACATGCCACTTCTATATGCACAACATAAATATTATAAAAATATAAATACAAAGATACATGCTCGTAAATATCGAAGTACTTATACATTTATTCATAATTATGAGGTCTGCATGCATACCACACTCACTTGTCCAACTTTAAGGAACGCTGTCACAAAATAACACTTCGGACTGTGTCGATTCTTAGTAATTACGAAGAACATCTAATATCTTGACCTCTTACTTCATTTCTTGAACTACGTTTTGGGAGTTGGGTTTAAACCATACTGATATTTCTGTAGGACCCTGGCGGGAGGCGTTCATCTCAGCTGTAGTACTTTTATTAATCATCATCATCATCTTCACCGTTCTTCTATTAGTAAGACAAGGTACTGATTAAAACTGTTTCAGTTATTATTACAGGTTTTGTACATAATAAACATACTTTAATATTCATATTTCAATATTCATGAAATCTTTCCTCTGAATAGGTTTAATGCCACATTGCTTATCTCAAGACGCTAAAGCTACAGGTACTTTATTTTATTTATTTCCTCAAGTTAACAGCTGATTTACATGTGCTCTAGAGCCAGAAAATAATCAGAGTTTTACAACTGATTCTAGTAAATGTAACTTCTAGTTAAAGTAAAGCCGCTACATTGTAATTTTCAATAGTCTGGCTATACAAAGATTGTACTAAGATATTAACATTTATAACCAAAGTTTTAGCAACAAAGACATTTAAGTGTCCTAATGAAGCCAAACATATCGAAAATCCATGACTGAAAATAATCATCTAATTTGTTACAAATTAAACAGTTTGAATCAGGATGTGTTTAAGTAGTTAGCACATGTGCTATGTAATGCTAGCCTTTTAGTCAGTGACCTTGCAAACTAGACAGTTCTGTCAATGCAACTCGTAATATTATGTTGTAATAATTACAATAGAGTAAAAATTAAAATAATTATAATGGCTACTATTATTAGTCCAAATGAAATATATAGAAATGTCTGATTTAATTTAATTAAATTCCAATCTATTTTTTTCGTCATATTTTCAAATATTACATGGATCACCATATAGAAATACATTTGTTTTCACAATTTGAGCGAAAACTGTAGCTACAATATTTACAATAATAAGTTCTGACTCCATTAAAACATCAATATTTCAATGTTTCAATGCTTTTCAGTTGTAGCAAGAACATTCCAAAGCTGCAAATCCCTGTTGTAAATATTTTAATGAACATAAATAACTAGAGCATAAATATTAAACAGGAGACTGAACAACACTAGACAAGTGCCTAACCAACTAGGTTCCATGTTGTTGATTGACCAAGTGGGAATTAATAAACCTATCCAGTCTTGTTTATTGGCATGCTTTTATTAATTTTAGACCAAAAGGTCATTTGGATATGTATATAGAATATACAGGCCAACCTTCCACATTTCAGATTAAACCGAAACCTAGACTAAATGTGTTAAAATAGCAATGTCAGTGGAAGGTATTCCAAGACCAGGTTAAACTATGCCCAGGAAAGCAGCCCTAAGAGGAATGGAATATGATTTAGCCCAATTCAGTAGCCCAAGACTGTGCTACACTGATGTGTGTGTAATATTAACTTTCCATTTTTGTTGTGTGGTTATAAAGGTAACAATTATTCATCTGCTAGCATGTTCAGTGTTGATTATTCCTGTTTACCAACAAAAACTGTGTGATATTAATATTGCTTCTTTGTCATACAGTCAATGCTCCTGAATCCAGGTCATCAGAAACACTTCCCCTTGCAGGTAACCACTTATAATCAAATTAAAATCAGCAGGTAAGCTCATTGGATAAAAAGAGTCACCTTGTGTGTTTAAGATGGTAGTAACTTCAAATGGGGCTATAAACACCTGTGGGGGTGTGAGTGACGGGATCCATAGATTGGGAAGAGGCGCTACAGTGCAGGGAATGTCTCGTTCCATGTGTGGAAAACGCTCCAGAGCAGATGTTAATGATTGGCTAAAAGGAGGGACTGAGCATTTGGGTGTGGCCAAAGACCATAGTGTGTACTGCAGGTGTATGGAAGCGTACGGTCATACGGGTCTACCAGCAGTGGATAAAATCCCAGTCTACAGGGAATTCTCCTTGGAATTGTGCCAGGGAAGGCGTCCACCAAATCTGGACCAACTGATCAATTCTTTGGTGGAAGAGTGTCTGAACATTGATGTGGCTACATCCAGAACCTTGTCTAGTAAATGCCAAATCCAGTCCCAGCTGTTACTGGTGCAGGGGTTATAGGCGGTTAGGCACGGTTCAGTCACAGGGCACTCACTTTGTAGGTACAAGCCAGGCACACTTGATAATACCCATGCTACAGATTAAATACGATCCAGTGATCTCCACATTTACTAGTTAGGTTCACAATTAACAGTCCATTTCTGTCAAACAGCTGTTTCTGAAGATTCCTTTCCTGTAGAATCACACCTGGATACAGGTAACACTTTAAAGAACTACCTGCAAGATTGAGCTAATACTGTAAACCCTGTGAATGTTTATGATCGGTGTATTTTCGTATTGCATAAATGATGAAGTCTTTAGTTACTGCATTATTATTTTTATCATCATTACTGTTTTTATCTGTTGCAGATGAATCTGAAGAGGCTGCTGTAGATTCAGGTAAGTTAGGAACGTGAGCTAACAGCTGTACTGTGTGTGTAATTCTGAGAGAACACAGTTAATGAGTATATCCATACAGGTACCAGTTCACCTGTATCTCCAGGATCAGCTGAAGAAAGGATGAAGATCTGGATCGAACATAAAGAACGTAAAGGTATATAAAGTCCCCTCACCTTTAACTTTCATTAACACGTACCATCTCAGATCTGATCAGATTAACTATCTTTCCTTCTCCTCCACAGAGAAGCTCACTGTAGATCCTGATACACGTCACAGATCTCTGACCATGAAACAAGGTGGAGCTGGTGTTTACTGTGGACAACTGGTCTCATACAGACAGTACCAGTCAGACCCATTTCCTCCCGCTCTGAGTAGAGAGGAATTCTCCTCAGGACTGAAATACTGGGAAGTAAAAGTGGAAGGTAACCTGTCATGGTGTGTGGGGGTGACCCAGAAGCCCCCCACTAAGGAGACCCTCACAGCTCTCTGTTATGAAGAAGGCTGTGGTATTTACACCAGTACGGACCCTCGTACTGAAGTACCTGCTGAAGGTCGGGTTACCACCCTGGGTCTGCTCTTAGACTTCAAACACAGCCTCCTGTCCTTCTATAATGTAGATCTAAAATCTCACCTCCATACCTTCACCATGGAGAACATGAAGAACAGGACGTACTGTGCTCTGATCAGTCCTGGGTGTAAAGATACAGAGCCTGTTAGTTTTCATAGTTAGTCATGTGATAGACTCGGCCAGTTGCAACTGAACTTTAGATGCCATTCACTGCAACTGATTCACATACCTCATCCTACTCAGTCTATAGCAGTTTAGTCCCACCCACTTAATTCTAAGACTTCAGATGGAGTGTTTCATCCATGAAGGAGATACCCAATGAGAACGGAGCTTGTTTACATGTATCAGTACTAACAAAGACAGTGGGTCAAGATTAGTACAGATCTGGTTGTAGGATTTGGGCCAACTCTGGCCCAGCACCGGGTTCTTTACACATAGGTCCCAAATCTGCATCCCCTCTGGCCTGAATCCCCATCTCCTCAGGCATTACATGATTAGGTAAATTATACAGACACTACATAGTGTTTACTCAGCTACAGAATTTATAAAAACTATATTTTATTTTAAGAGCTGAACTAACTAGTTTCTCTAGGATTTCCCAACCATGGTCCTGAAACGCTAACATGCCCGCTAACTTTATATCTCCAACTTTAATTAGGTTGGCTGCTTTAACACTAGGGGAACACTAAAATATGCAGGGTAAGAGCACACCACACCAGAAGGGGGAGCCACTGAAATACAAAATTACTTCACCAATAAAATGTACTCTCTTAAAAATGTCCCAGGAAATATGAAACTAAAACTTTGACGGTCTGAAACTTACACTGTAAGGTCAATGACCTCTGCAAGGTTAGGGGCAAAGTACAATACATGCAGTCGAGGCTGAAAAGATTTATAGGACGAAGGACGAAAGCTGGAAACAAGCCAAGTCAATAAGAAAGGCAAACATACACAAAGAGGAGATCCAAAAACAGTGGAGTAAAAGGTCAAAGGTCAAAACCACAGACCACAAAGCGCCGTGAAAGGCCTGGTATGCTCTGAGAAACAGATTACTTTACAGGGTACTTTAGAAAGAGCTGAACAACACAAATGCCTTAGATAGACCATGAAACTAACCAATCATTAATATGGCCAGGCCCATCTGGGATAGGTTGCAGGTCACATGCAATAGAGTGGGAAATAGAGTCCCCAGGGGCTAGGATCTGTACTTGGTGATAGGAACCATGGCTTATCAGGATAACACGAATATTACCAATAGACATTTTACCCATTATCCAAAACCTCCAGAGAACCTGCACGTCCTGCGAGTCTCATATGGAATGTTGATGGGGTTGGTTGGTGGGGATCCTGAAAAAACCCAAACTGTGGTGAAACAGCGTCTCAGTCTTCAGGCAGCGTGTTCATAATGTATTCATTAACGTTCAGAATGTATACATTTACAGTATTAAAGAACTTTGTCTGGAACCTTCTACAGGTGGAGGTCCGGTTTCCCTCCACTGTGAACATCTCTGACTCGAAGGTTTTCTAGAATAGACTGTTTCACAACAAACCAACTTTATACCCAACTAATATGCCCAGAGTTACTCGTCCTGGACTTCCACAGCTCAGTGTTTAAAGGGTGACCAGGTTTTCTGCAATGGTGAATGTAGGATCAATAAGAGAAGGATTGGAGATCAGTTCCAATGAAAAAGAAAAGTGGACTTGAACTTACTAACCATATCTTTGTAAGTTTGGAGACATAGGTAGAATTTCTAATGTTTTTTTTTTTTTTAAATGTAGAATTTTTTTAAAAACGAATTTTTTTTTAATGGACTAAGCATTGTAATCTATATCAATACTGGATATCTGGATAATTACACACACCTAAATTACAGATTAAAAATGATAAAATAAGCATTTTTGCACTTACTGAGTTACCTTACACCGACACACTACTTACAGTACACTAACACATTACACTTACTGAGTTACTGTACACCGACACACTACTTACAGTACACTAACACATTACACTTACTGAGTTACTGTACACCGACACACTACTTACAGCACACTAACACATTACACTTACTGAGTTACTGTACACCAACACGCTACTTACAGTACACTAACACATTACACTTACTGAGTTACTGTACACCAACACTACTTATAGCACACTAACACATTACACTTAGAGTTACTGTACACCAACACACTACTTACAGTACACTAACGCATTACACTTACTGAGTTACTGTACACCGACACACTACTTACAGTACACTAACACATTACACTTACTGAGTTACTGTACACCAACACACTACTTACAGTACACTAACACATTACACTTACTGAGTTACTGTACACCAACACACTACTTACAGTACACTAACACATTACACTTACTGAGTTACTGTACACCGACACACTACTTACAGTACACTAACACATTACACTTACTGAGTTACTGTACACCGACACACTACTTACAGTACACTAACGCATTACACTTACTGAGTTACCGTACACCAACACACTACTTACAGCACACTAACACATTACTCTTAGAGTTACTGTACACCGACACACTACTTACAGCACACTAACACATTACACTTACTGAGTTACTGTACACCAACACACTACTTACAGTACACTAACACAGTACACTCGTTGAGTACTCTCAGTGTGTATAACAGCAGCAGTGTTTCCTGGTATAAGGTATAAGCTGGCTGAGCTCATGTTGAGATGTAATGATTATACAGGGCTATAAATCTACATACGAGTATCATATCAGGGATTTCCGTTCCGTTGAATTACAGCAGGACAAGAGGTAGAAAGTCTGGAGGACCGTCAGAAGGACACCTTCACCACAGGTAGGATCAGTAAGAACTATAGACTAATCTGTATGATGTTTGTGTGCTGTGTTAAACTCTACATAGTGATCTGAAGTGATAGTACGTCAAACTGTAGCTATGGATTCCTAATCAAACACCTGGGTTCAGTTTCAGTTTGGTTAATGAGTATGAACTTCACGGCTAGCTTTCGGCTCATTTATCTTTCTCTGACTATAAAGAACAGATTTAGAAATTGTGTAGTTCATGTTTGTCTTTACAATGTATACTCTATTATCAGGTCATTTATGATTATTAGTTAGTTTTAATAAAAGCACACAGAAAACCATGTCTATGTTCAAAAGTTCACCTTCTTGAAACTTCCAACCGGTAGCCTGAACACTGCTGCCTAAAGGAGTGGACTACAGATCATCATTTTAATAATTTAAGCTGTTTTATTTAATGATACAATTTAATTACAGTGTAGATTTGAATGCTGTAACTGTTTAAACTAGGAACTAAAAGGTGCTTTTTTTTAAACCTTTTTTTTTTATTTTACTTTAGTTTCTTTCCTTCTTTCTTCTTGAGGCTGGATCCCAACTTTTAAAATACAATTAACTATAATTCTTAACTAATTATTTCTGTGTTTGTTTTTTTTCTTTTTAACATATTTCAAGTTTGATTACAGCTTTTGAAATAATACTATAACTTTCATTTTGAGTTCTTTAAACTTTATCGCAATGTTTGAAATGTAATAGTACTATAATTATTGAAATTTGATCACCCCTTTTGAAATACAAGACATTCTGGGTATTCATTTATTTATAAATTCTCAGGAATATCAATGTAAGATATTACAGTTTTTTAAATTAAACAATTTTAAAAGACTGATGTTTCTTTACTGTAATTGTATTAGAACTTCATTCTGGACATTTTTGCTTTATCAGGCACCATGCAAAATAATTTTACTGGACATTCATTATGAATGCAGATCATTCTAGATACTCATTTTATTCATATTTACATGTAGATGTTTTTTATATAATTTGACTTTTGGATCCTAATTTTATCAGAACTTCATTATTTAGATAACATCATTAGCAAGTTATTCTAGATCTTAATCTTCTACAGCGTTCAAGGTTATTTTATAGCCGTATAGTCGGAAATCAATTAAATATTATAAATATTATTAAATTAAATATGATATTTTGAGCTAATTTTAGTGCACAGTTTATATTTATCATGTTTAACTAATTGGACGAAAAAAAACAAAACACAGCAGTTAACATCACCCTGCACAGCTCAGGTATATCTGAAGGCTTATTAATGTATCACTACTTCTGTTCAAATGTCCTGTTATTTAATTCCACGTTTTGCACTATTGAATGTGCTCTCTGGTGTTTCAGGTGGTTGCTATGCTGCTGGTATGCATCGCCTCTGTTCTTGTCTGCTCTGCAGCAGGTAAATATCTCCCACCTCGCCTTTCATGCAGCACTTCTCTTTCTTGCTGGTGTAATTCACAGTTTGTCCTCTCTTTCTCTCTGCTGCTGACCTTCAGAGTTCTCCGTACTGGCTCCTAATGACTCAGTCTCAGCATACCTGGGGTCTTCAGCCATCCTGCCATGTGATCTTTCTCCGTCTATAAGTGCTGAAACGTTTGAGGTTCGCTGGTACAAGAACGATGATTATGACCACCCGGTTCTGCTGTACAAAGATCTCAAGGTCCAGGAGAGTGATGGAGATCCTCAGTACAGGGGCAGAGCATCTCTGATCGGAGAACTGGCGAAGGGGAATGTCTCTCTGAAGCTGGAGAACCTCACAGTAGAAGATAACGGAGAATACGTCTGCTTCGTTGAGGGGTTGGTTTGGTACGACAAGGCTACAGCACGCCTTCTGATAAAAGGTAAGACCTATTGATAAGGTTAATGGACCCCCCCAGGACTGTAAGGGCAGCTGGTCCTCAGGACATGATCAGAACGTCAGTAGAACAGTTTGTCCATGACTAGAGACTTGTATTCCTGAGACATGTAGCATCTATAGGACAGTGCCCTGAAGCTGTACTGGTGACCCCTCTGTTTGTTCTGTCCTCCACAGTTCTGGGCTCTCTTCCTGTTCTCTCATTTGCCGAAGCTGGAGGTCAGGTAAATGTGACCTGTGCATCAGGTGGATGGTTACCAAAGCCCACCGTTACATGGAGGGACAGTGGAGGAAGAGAACTCAGCAACAGCCATGTTCAATACAAAACCGGTACTAGATCTCAATACGTCATGCTTTCAGGAGATACAAGATTATAAAACTTCCATATATTTCATATCTTGAGGAATCTTCTCACCTGGAAACTGGACATTTTGGCCTCACTCTTCTTTTTTCTCTGTGTATCAGATTCTGATAGGTTAGTGAGTGTGAGCTCCTGGCTGCTGTTCTCTCCCTCTGAGTCAGAGTGGATCTCCTGTTCTGTGGGTTTATCTGATGAGGAGATGAAGATGGGAAGAGTGCTGCCACTCAAAGGTAAGAATACCTCTATGTACCACAGCCAATGACTACCTACTTTGGGATTTTTTTCCTTCCTGTGAAAACTTACCATTTTCTGCCATAACGATTGAACCGGCCACATTTGATTGTTTCCCAGTATGCTAAAAATTAGTTAAATTTAAGATATAGGTTTTGAGAGTAAATAAAGAAAGTAAAAATGGTGTATATATAATTATGTACATTCTATAATACTGTATATTATAAGATTATGTACATGTATACATGATAAATGGTTTGGCAGATCCAGTTTTCCAATTTACCATGGGGTAAGGTGGAAGCCTGTTAGCCCACATCAACAACATGGCGGCCATCTTGAATGCCACCATCTTGGATTCAACCTCTGCTGTGTTTCTGGTGTCATTCTCTACCAGTTTGTTGAGTCACATACAAACCTTCACATTTGAAAAACTGAGGTCGAGTCCAAGATAGCAGCATTCAAGATGGCCGCCATGTGGGTGACATGACTTAAGAGGTCTTCACACATGTGTAGATTCTCAGTAATTATGGAGAATATCTAATATTTTGACCTCTTACTTCATGTCTTGAACTACATTTTGGAGTTGGGTTTAAACCATAGGATCATTTGAACCATAGGAACCGTCGGATTCTGGAGGGAGGCGTTCATCTCAGCTGCAGTACTTTTATTGATCATCATTCTCATCACCATCCTCACAGTTCTACTATTAGTAAGACCAGGTACCAATTAAAGCTGTTTCACCCATTTTACTGATTTTGTACATCGATTTGAAATCACTTACAGTTATTCAATATTCATGAAATATCTTCTTTAATTAGGTTTAATGCCACACTGCTCATCCCATCAAGCCATTAAAGCTTCAGGTACCATTTTTAGTTTTAATTTAATTTATAGTACAAAGATGATTTTGTTTCCATCATCAGGTATGAAGCTGAACTGCATTGGCACCAGAACAAAGAAATAAATAAATATTAACTATGCTTGAGTTTTTATTTACCCATTTTTAATATGTAGTTCTTCGTTTGTTCTGTGTGTCATATTTATTGTGTTAAATGTAAACAAATGTTACTATTATGTATCAATAATGATAATAATAATAATAATAATAATAATAATAATAATAGGAAACCACACTCATCAGTCCACTGACATGTGTGCAATACTAGCTTTCTATGTTTGTTGCGTGGTCGATTCCTGATTTGAGTGGTGATCCATGTAGAAGAGGTGCTACGGTGCAGGGAATGTCTCGTTCCATGTGTGGAAAATGGCTCCAGAGCAGATGTTAATGATTGGCTAAAAGGAGGGACTGCAGGTGGGCGTGGCCAAAGACCATAGTGTGAAGGAAGTAGCTGAATCTGCAGGTGTATGGAAGCGTACCGTCATACGGGTCTACCAGCAGTGGCTAAAATCCCAGTCTATAGGGCATTCTCCTCGGAACTGTGCCAGGGAAGGTATCCACCAAATCTGGACCAACTGGATAATTACATCCAGAAATTTCCAGTCCACTACATGCCAAATCCAATCACAGTTACTGATTTTTTGGTATTTGTGCAGGTATTACATGCTACTCATTTTTTTACTGGTGAGTTTATTACTGTCGGTTAATGCTTGCATTTTTTAAACCGTTTCTTTTCAGTGGTTTTTGTCCAGTGAGCTAGTAAGTCAAGTGTGTGTAGATGCCAATCAGGTACACCTCAAACTGGAAATCTAGTGTATCCCATACTACAGATTACATATGAGCCAGTAATCTCCACATTTACTAGTTACTAGGTTCACAAGTAACTGTCCATTTCTGTCAAACAGCTGATCCTCAAGAATACAGTCCTGTAGAAACATACCTGCATACAGGTAAGTACTACATGCAAGAGTTAGAGTTAATACTGTAATCCCTGTCAATGGTTTCTGTATTCCATGTACATTTATGGTGCAAAAGAGTTAATATATTCATTATAGTTGTATTAATAATAATTATTATTATTAAGTTGTTGTTTGTATCTGTTGCAGAGAAATCTGAAGAGGCTGCTGTAGATTTAGGTAAGTTAGGAAGATAACAGCTTTACTGTGTGTGTAATTCTGAGAGAACAGAGTTAATGAGTATATCCATACAGGTACCGGTTCACCTGTACCTCCAGGATCAGCTGAAGAAAGGATGAAGATCTGGAACAAACATAAGGAACGTAAAGGTATATAAAGTCCCCTCACCTTTAACACTCATTAACACGTACCATCTCAGATCTGATCAGATTAACTATCCCTCCTTCTCCTCCACAGAGAAGCTTACTGTAGATCCTGATACACGTAACAGATATCTGACTATGACACGAGAGGGAACTGGTGTTTACTGTGGACACCTGAACTCATACAGTCAGAACCAGTCAGACCCATTTCCTCGCGCTCTGAGTAGAGAGGAGTTCTCCTCAGGACTGAAATACTGGGAAGTAAAAGTGAAACGTAAACTGTCATGGTGTGTGGGGGTGAGCCAGAAGCCCCCCACTGAGGAGACCCTCACAGCTCTCTGTTATGAAGTAGACTGTGGTATTTACACCCGTACTGACCCTCGTACTGAAGTACCTGCTGAAGGTCAGGTTACCACCCTGGGTCTGCTCTTAGACTTCAAACACAGACTCCTGTCCTTCTATAATGTAGATCCACCATCTCACCTCCACACCTTCACCATGGAGAACATGGAGAACAGGACGTACTGTGCTCTGATCAGTCCAGGAGTAAAAGATTCAGAGTCTGTTAGTTTTCAGAGTTAGTGATGATCCCAGTTACAGCTAAACATAATTTAAACTCACCGCAGCTCATTCACATACCTCAGCCTATTCGGTGTATAGCCCACTGTGTTTCAACCTTGAGACATTTGTGAATGACATATCCAATCAGAACAGAGCTTGTTTACATATACACAGTCTTATGGTAAAAAGGGGCATATATGTTTGATATGTAAAAGCAGACACGCGTGAAAAGTGGAGAAAAATGGAAATTCTGGGGAGAAAAAAAAAAAAAAAAAAAAAAAAAAAAAAAATTAAATATATATATATATATATATATATATATATATATACACATATATATATATTATCGTTGATCAAATTAACTGTATTATGTAATCAAATAAATAAATAATAGTGCTATTGATTGTAATTATTGTCCTTGTATTTGTTAATTAACTATCAATTTTACAAATGTATTATAAATTATTGCTACTTGAATAAACTTGAATAAACAAAATACACAATATTGCCACAGTATGTGGACACTTGACCTTCACACATTCATTTGTTGGACATCCCAGGGGCATTGAAACTGAATTACTGTGGCCATTACAGCCTCCACCATTCCACAGGAGTTTAAGGTGCGTCTGTAGAAATTTGCGCCCATTCAGCCTAAGGTCATTTCTAAGGTCAGACACTGATGGTGGGCGAGAAAGCCCTGGCTTACAACCTTCGCTATAGTGCATCCCAAACATGTGGAGCAGAGTCCAGGTCAGGGCTCAGACCACTGGAGTTCCTCCACAGTTAAGACATCAGTCCAGGTCTTTATGGAGCTAGCTTTGTGCACAGGGACACAGTCAGGCTGGACCAGGAGAGGGTTCCTACCCGAACTGCTGCCCAAAGCTGGAAGCATGTGACCGTGTACAATGTCTTTGTGCGCTGTAGCATTACCATCACTCTTCAATGGAAACAAGAGGACCAAAACCTGAAACCCCCCTAGACCATTATCCCCTCTACAGCATTACTCACCACCCCCAGACCATTATCCCCCCCTAGACCATTACCCACCCCCTAGACCATTACCCCCCCCCCCCAGATCATGATCCCCTCCAGACCATTATCCCCGCAAGACTATTATCCCCACTCCACCAAACTTTACTTTTAGACACTTCAGAGTACACGGTTCCACTGCTCCAGAGTCCAGGGGAGGCACTTTACACTATTCCATCCGACAGTGGGAATCATGCATAGTGTTATTAGGCTTGTGTTCAGCGGTTAAGCCTATGCCAGGTTGCAGCAGAGCACACTAACGCATTACACTTACACGCTACTTACAGTACACTAACACATCACACTTACTGAGTTACTGTACACCAACACGCTACTTACAGTACACTAACACATTACACTTACTGAGTTACTGTACACCAACACACTACATGCAGTACACTAACACATTACACTTACCGAGTTACTGTACACCAACACGCTACTTACAATACACTAACGCATTACACTTACTGAAGTTTACTGTACACCAACCACACTACTTACAGCACACTAACCACTTAAACACTTACTGAGTTTACTGTACACCAACACACTACTTTACAGCACACTAACACATTACACTTACTGAGTTACTGTACACCAACACACTACATGCAGTACACTAACACATTACACTTACCGAGTTACTGTACACCAACACGCTACTTACAATACACTAACGCATTACACTTACTGAGTTACTGTACACCAACACGCTACTTACAGTACACTAACACATTACACTTACTGAGTTACTGTACACCAACACACTACATGCAGTACACTAACACATTACACTTACCGAGTTACTGTACACCAACACGCTACTTACAATACACTAACGCATTACACTTACTGAGTTACTGTACACCAACACACTACTTACAGCACACTAACACATTACACTTACTGAGTTACTGTACACCAACACACTACTTACAGCACACTAACACATTACACTTACTGAGTTACTGTACACCAACACACTACATGCAGTACACTAACGCATTACACTTACTAAGTTACTGTACACTGACACACTACTTACAGTACACTAACGCATTACACTTACTGAGTTACTGTACACCAACACACTACTTACAGTACACTAACACATTACACTTACTGAGTTACTGTACACCAACACACCTTTTCACAGCACACTAACACATTACACTTACTGAGTTACTGTACACCAACACTACTTACAGTACACGAACACATTACACTTACTGAGTTACTGTACACCAACACACTACTTACAGTACACTAACACATTACACTGACTGAGTTACTGTACACCAACACACTACTTACAGCACACTAACACATTACACTTACTGAGTTACTGTACACCAACACACTACTTACAGGACACTAACACATTACACTTACTGAGTTACTGTATACCAACACACTACTTACAGCACACTAACACATTACACTTACTGAGTTACTGTACACCAACACACTACTTATAGCACACTAACGCATTACACTTACTGAGTTACTGTACACCAACACACTACTTACAGCACACTAACACATTACACTTACTGAGTTACTGTACACCAACACGCTACTTACAGCACACTAACACTTCACACTTACTGAGTTACTGTACACCAACACGCTACTTACAGCACACTAACACATTCCACTTACTGAGTTACTGTACACCACCACACTACTTACAGTACACTAACACATTCCACTTACTGAGTTACTGTACACCAACTCACTACTTACAGTACACTAACACATTACACTTACTGAGTTACTGTACACCAACACACTACTTACAGTACACTAACGCATTACACTTACTGAGTTACTGTACACCAACACGCTACTTACAGTACACTAACACATTACACTTACTGAGTTACTGTACACCAACACACTACTTACAGTACACTAACGCATTACACTTACTGAGTTACTGTACACCAACACGCTACTTACAGTACACTAACACATTCCACTTACTGAGTTACTGTACACCAACTCACTACTTACAGTACACTAACGCATTACACTTACTGAGTTACTGTACACCAACACGCTACTTACAGTACACTAACACATTACACTTACTGAGTTACTGTACACCAACACACTACTTACAGCACACTAACGCATTACACTTACTGAGTTACTGTACACCAACACACTACTTACAGCACACTAACACATTACACTTACTGAGTTACTGTACACCAACACACTACTTACAGTACACTAACACATTACACTTACTGAGTTACTGTACACCAACACACTACTTACAGCACACTAACACATTCCACTTACTGAGTTACTGTACACCAACACACTACTTACAGCACACTAACACATTCCACTTACTGAGTTACTGTACATCAACACACTACTTACAGTACACTAACACATTACACTTACTGAGTTACTGTACACCAACATGCTACTTACAGCACACTAACACATTACACTCGTTGAGTACTCTCAGTGTGTATAACAGCAGCAGTGTTTCCTGGTATAAGGTTTACTATAAGCTGGCTGAGTTCATGTTGAGATTAAAGATTGTACAGGGCTATAAATCTACATACGAGTATCATATCAGTGAGTTTCGTTCCTTCTGTGATCAGATTACAGCAGGACAAGAGGTAGAAAGTCAGGAAGACCGTCAGGAGGACAGATTCACCACAGGTAGGATCAGTAAGAACTATAGACTAATCTGTATGATGTTTGTGTACTGTGTTAAACTCTACACAGTGATCTGAAGTGATAGTACGTTAAACTGTAGCTATGGATTCATAACCAAACACCTGGGATCAGTTTCAGTTTGGTTAATGAGTATGACCTTGCAACCATGTTATTCTACACGTTCAGCTTTCGGCTCATTTATCTTTCTCTGAGTATAAAGAACAGGTGTATGGGATAAATCACAAACTGGGTTTGATGGACGCTGAGCTAAAAGCGAAGCTGGAGTTATGAAGCAGGTCGGTAGTTAAGCAGAACACCAACAAGATCAGGGCGGACGTAACAAGAGAGCTATGCAGAGGCAGAACCAGGAAACAGACAGAAATCTAAAACCAAGCAAGCAAACTAAACCGACCAGCTAAAGTACCAACAGGGAATAAACAATAGGGACAACCAGACAGCTAAAACAGAGGCAAGACCAAAGTAGCTAAGAACAACAGGAAGAACTGTAGATTAGTTTTTCTTTCTTTCTTTCTTTCTTTCTCTTTTTAACTTCTTTCAGGTTGGATCACAACTTTTGAAATATAAAACTATAACTAATAATCTACATCAGTGTCTACATTATAATGGTACTATAATTATTCATTTAGATCAGTTACTTTTCTTCCTTTCTTTCTTTGATCACCACTTTTAAAGTGAAATGTTCTATAATTGTTGTAAATGTTCTAAATTCATTTTTTTCTTCCTTGAAATTTGATCACCCCTTTCAAAATTCAAGGCATTCTGGGTATTCATTAATTTAAAAATTCTCAGGTAAAAGATTTTATTTTTTATCCGACAATTTTAAAAGCTTGATGGATTGATACACTAGAACTTCATATAACTTCGTATAATTTGACTTTTGGATGCTAATTTTATCAGATTTTTTTTTTTGAGTTATTACTTAATTAGGACTTTATTCTAGATATTATTTAACAATGTTATTAATGTTTATTTTATTAGTGATTCATTCTAAATCGTCTACAGAATTCTAGGTCATTCTATAACTGTATAGTCAGAAGTCACACTTAAATATGATATTTGAAATGAGTTTTATGGCAGTTTCTATTTTACATGTTTAATTAATTGGAAGGGGAAAAAAACAAACCAGTACAGTTGCCATCACGGTGCACAGACCAGACATATTTAAAGCTTATTGATGTATCATTATTATGATATCCAGTAATGAAATTGTGTAACTGAGTAAAACAGCTTTGTGGCTAGTTTGGGTCGGTGATGTATGCGGTTTGGTTTGCAGCTATGCTACTGATCCTCATTGCATCCACTCTTGTCTGCTCTACAGCAGGTAAATACCATAATCTAGTCTCTCCGAATTCTGCATTCAACACATTAATACCTCAATAAAGATCCAATATTACTGCTGACGTGTGTTTACCTCTCTCTCTCCAGCATCAGAGTTCTCCTTATCAGTGCCTAATGCTTCAGTGTCAGAGCCATTGGGGTCATCAGCGGTCCTGCCATGTGGTCTTTCTCCATCGCTAAACGCTGAAACGTTTGAGATTCGGTGGCACAGGAATGATTACAATAACCCGGTTCTGCTGTACAAAGACCTTCAGATCCAGGAGAACACTGGAGATCCTCAGTACAGGAGAGTGTCTCTGATTGGAGAACTGGAGAAAGGGAACGTCTCCCTGAAGCTGGAGAACCTCACACTAGCAGACATGGGAGAATACGTCTGCTATGTTAAGAGTCTCATCTGGTACGAATCTGCTACGGTCAACCTCATAGTAAAAGGTAAGACCTTCACTCACCTGAACCTAGCTCTAAACAGGACCTGCTTTCTCCAGATGTACCCTGTGGTTTCCAGCTCTCTTCAGTGTCTCTGAGCACCATCACCTCTTAATTAACCTCTCAATTACAGCATGATGACCACAATCCATAAGAACAACCACCATATGCCAGTCGTCTGGTATTTGGCACTGTAACGTTGCCGTCCCACTAGTTACAATTATGTGGAAGAGGGCATTGGGTGATGCAACCTGATGAACTCATACGCCAAACCACAGGGAGCAACGTATCACCAGAAAGGTGCTGTGCCCAGTTCTGCTGTGGTGCCCAGTCCCTAATCGATGTTAGTATTAGTAACTGTTTACTTGCCAGTCTAGAAGAAACACTGAGTTCGTCAGACCTCCTCCGTTTCCTCTCCAAGAGTGTTAACTCTTTTTCTGCTTCTATTTATCTCATTTATTTTGTGTGCTGCTGAACGTGGTTTCTTGTCGGGAACAGCCAGTTTTGGTGGCGGCGCTGATCGCTCGCCAAGAGCTTCAGCTATCGTTGTGTTTACTGCTCCTTACCTGATCTAACCAGTAGCAGCACCTTCAGCATGACTGATGAGAGGTTAGAATACACCGTCGGGGCAGCAGAGCTACTTCTGCATCCTCTCATGTTGGACTGATTCCCCTCCTACAGTGACTCACTATCACCTCCTCAGGTACAGAGTGGTATTACGAGATGGGACAGGCCAGGCCAGGGTCAGCTGGTCAGAATCCTTACTAAGATATCTCTGCAAAACTGGACATGGACTAGTTTAACACACCATCAAAACTGTTGTCTCATTTCATCATCAAACATGATGAAACAACCAGGAGTTTCTAAAACTGGATTTATGACTATTACTAAAAGCTATAGAGTAAACTGAACTAACAACCACCTGGAAGACCTGGGAAACCCACTAACACTGTCCCTCCATCAGATAAACACCACTTAAAGTTTGATCTTTGAGAGAGAACATCCACGAGGACCTCCACAGGTGTTTCTATGCATCCTTCCACTGTGAGAAGGCACGGCAACGCTATGGAGGTCTGAAAGGAGGTGTAGCTGTTCAAGAAGCTCCTCACTGAAGAAAGGAGACACACACATCCAATAAAGGAGCTGCTGGTGTTCTCAGAACAATGGACTGACCACCCTAAAGGCACCCTGTGCCCACATCGCCCTTTTCTGGATAAGACTGGACATCCCTGCTCTATTACGCTGAGCAGGTTTCCTTATAGGGGGCACCAGTTTTTAGGGCTTTATAAGGTGAAGATGGTTTCCAGTAGGGATGCACCAATCCAACGTCATCAGATACCAGTACCTAAACACTGTGTATTGGTCAGTACCTGATACCGAACCGATACCACTGTTGAATTTATAAACCATATACTTTACTATGTGTGGGAGGATCACTGCATCCCTAGTTTTCAAGCATGCACCTTCATAGTCGTTCCTTCTACTGACCAACTTCTAAACTTTTAATCCTCCATAGCACTGGGCTCCCCTCCTCTCTTCTCATTGGCCAAAGCTGGAGATCAGGTGAATGTGACCTGTGCATCAGATGGATGGTCACCCAAGCCCACCCTCACCTGGAGAGACAGAGGAGGAAAAGAACTTGGAAAGAGCCACATTCACTATAAAACAGGTACTGGATCCCAGTACGCCATGCTGTAGGAAAGGGTATGCTAGTGTTCTAAAGGCGTAACTCCCCATTTTCTCTCTCATACAGATGCTGAAGGGCTGGTGAGTGTGAGCTCCTGGCTGCTTTCCCCTTCCTCTGAGTCAGAGTGGATCTCCTGTTCTGTGGGGATATCTGATCAGGAGCTGGTAGACAGCAGAGTGCGACCAGTCAGGAAGCAACATGGCAAGAATATCTCTCTGTGTTATATAGATGATTTTATAAGACTTTCTGCGTTAACTATAAGTTTATCTTATTATAACTAACGATAGGACATTAAATTTTGTCACTAGTCTCCTTACAGGTTCTTTGGTAAAGACAGTGGTTTGATATAGAGCCATGGTTCGATAAGAATGAAGCACCACAAAAAAGATTCCTCTATAGTTCCAGACTTTGCGTTGTATCAGTAGAAGAACCCATTTTGGTGCTATATAGAATTAAGAGTCAGAGTTAAAGTTGGTAGTACCTTAAGGCTCCTGCAGATGACGCTGCAAGAGGATGATGGGTCTATAAATCCCTGTGGGGTGTGAGTGGCGGGATCCATAGATTGGGAAGAGGTGCTACAGTGCAGGAAATGTCTCGTTCCATGTATGGAAAACGCTCCAGAGCAGATGTTAATGATTGGCCACGCCCACATGCAGTCCCTCCTTTTAGCCAAAGACCATAGTGTGAAGGAAGTAGCTGAATCTGCTGGTTTATGGAAGCGTATGGTCATACGGTCTCCAGGGAATTCTTGCAATTGCAAGGCCTAAATGTCTCTGCGTTTGTGTTTCTGCAGCATGGAAGGAGGCATTCATCTCAACTCTAGTGCTTTTATTGAGCATCATCATCATCATCGTCATCCTCACTGCTCTTCTTCTAAAAACACTGAAACACCAAAAAGGTACTGAAAAAAATACTGTACATATTATAAACATACTTTTCTCTAAAAAGGTTTACTTCCACAATGCTGATCTCAGAAGAACATAAAGGCGAGGGGTAACATTTTGCAATTTATAATTTTTCATCTTGGTGAACAATTCATAATATACTGCATGCACTAAATGTCCAGCCCACAGATTATGTCACAAAGGACTCTCATACTGCCAAACAGAGACATAATGTACATATTCACATGCATAGTCCAACATTCACGTTAGCAAACACCTGGGCTTCCACAGTAAAAGCCTAGCGAGACCTCAACAACCACCTGGGATTCCACGGTAAAAGCCTAGCGAGACCTTAACAACCACCTGGGATTCCACAGTAAAAGCCTAGCGAGACCTCAACAACCACCTGGGATTCCTCAGTAAAAGCCTGGCGAGACCTCAACAACCACCTGGGATTCCACAGTAAAAGCCTGGCGAGACCTCAACAACCACCTGGGATTCCTCAGTAAAAGCCTGGCGAGACCTCAACAACCACCTGGGATTCCACAGTAAAAGCCTGGCGAGACCTCAACAACCACCTGGGATTCCACAGTAAAAGCCTAACTTCATGTTATTAATTATTATTTGCTTTGTAGATATTTTGAGATCTTAAGCTAGCTGCTTAGATAATCCCGTGGTTAGTTAGCAGAGTTTGAAGAGTCAGAGAATGTATTACAGGCTGGAATTATTACAATAACAACTCACATATTCCTATTACTCTGGGCCTGCCAAACCAGTCTTAGCAAGTATGACGGCTTAGATCTGGAAGAGTACCCATACATTTACACATACCAGAATTGCTATTTTATCGTTACTAATGAACTAATGAACTAATGAAATGCAAAGTTACTCTGATCTGACATTTGTAGAAAAACGTTTTTTAAAAAGATTGGCCAAAGGTGTGTTATTAAGCAGACTGTAGCTCAGCTAAAATAGAAGAGCACAGCAGTCTTGTAGCATGTACAATTACTGACCATTCTATTGGATATATTTAGAGGCTGTGGGTCATTTTCTATTTACAATTTGTGTTAGCGATGCTCTAGCCCTTCATTAATGATCATATACCTGTTTAGTGAGTGTAGTGCCTCATGTACTGCAAATTCAATGTAATACAAAACCCCATATTACAGAATACGTGAGGCCACAGTCTCCAAATATACTTGTTAATTGGGGTGGGGGTGGTAACACAATTAACCGTCCTTTTCTATCATGCAGCTGATTCTCAAAAACAAAAACACCTCTGCATAAGTATTTTATGGTACTATATTTAGAGCTTATACTGGTAACTGTTCATTGTTTATGTTTTATATATGTTCCTATTGCATGTTACATATATGATGTAGAATAAATATGTACACTTTATTCACTACATTATTATAATTACTACAACCTATTACAGATAACTTGAGCTAACAGCTTTACTGTATGTGTAGTTCTAAGAGAACAGTGTTAATGAGTATATCCATACAGGTGCCAATTCACAGTCTTCTGTACCTCCAGGATCTGCTAAAGGAAGACTAAAGTGCTGGCCTAAGCTGAAAAAGCAGAAAGGTATTTAAAATCCACGCATCTTTAACATTCTCAGACATGCTTTTGTCGTCACAGTGCTACGCAGACAAACGCCACCAGCGTTACATCAATCAGGTCTAGTATAGGCTAAACTCACGCTGTGGAAGACTGGGCTTCCACAGTAAAAGCCTAGAGAGACCTTAACATCCACCTTGTATAGTGTATCGTATTGTTCACAGTTACCGACTGTAGATTAACTGTTGTTCCAGAGCTCACCAGTCCCCCTCTCCTCCAATTAAGTATATGTGGTGCTGTTATGACTGTATAATGGTAGAGCAGTAGTAATGGGTTTTTTACACATAGCATGTAGCATTACTGACTAGTCTATTAGATACACCTACTTGGTCTGTCGTATAGGTGTATATTTAGAGACTGCAGCTCAGTCTGCGTGAACAATCCTCTAACTCTATTACTGCTCAGTTACTGAACACAGGTCCCCTCTCAGCACATCACGACATCGCTGCTGTATTACTGCTGTGTTGAGAATAGACCACCACTTAAACAGTGTCAGTGGTGGTCCTGTGATGGTCTCTTCCCAATGATAGATTGAGCAGATGGACTGATCAATAGTAAAACAACAGAGTAACTGGGCGAGTGACTTCTAAAATTGGCCAGTGAATGTAGATACCAGTCAGGCACACTTCATAAACTGGAATTGTAGTGCACTACTGAACCCCCATACTACAGATTAGATATGAGCCAGTAACCTCCACATTTACTAGTCAGGTTCACAATTAACTGTCCATTTCTGTCAAACAGCTGATTCTCAAGAATCCACTCCTGTAGAAACAGTCACTTTATTATTATTATTATTATTATTATTATTATTATTATTAGTTATTTTTATCATCATTAAATACTTTTGCTGTTACAGATGAATCTGAAGAGGCTGCTGTAGATTCAGGTAAGTTAGGAACTTATGCTAACAGCTTTACTGTGTGTGTAATTCTGAGAGAGCAGAGTTAATGAGTATATCCATACAGGTACCGGTTCACCTGTACCTTCAGGATCTGGTGAAGGAAAGGATGAAGATTTGGATCAAACATAAAGAACGAAAAGGTATATAAAGTCCCCTCACCTTTAACATTCATTAACACGGACCCTCTCAGCTCTGATCAGATTAACCATCCTTCCTTCTCCTCCACAGAGAAGCTCACTCCAGAGAGGAATTCTCCTCAGGACTGAAATACTGGGAAGTAAAAGTGGAACGTAAAAAGGTGGAGCTGGTGTTGTGGGGGTGACACCTGGACCCATACACTAAGGACACCCTAACCAGCAGACCCGTTATGAACATCCTGACTAGAGAGTATTTACTCCAGGACTGACCCTACGTACTGAAGTAAAAAGTGGAACGTAAAAGGTCATGGGTGTACCACCCAGAAGCCCCCCACTAAGGAGACCCTCACAGCTACTCTGTTATGAAATGTGTGTCCGTGGTATTTTTGGGATTCCTGGTTCTGTCTTGTCATGTCCATGTGCTGTTTGTCACTCTGTTCCATGTGCTTCTGTTTGTTTTGGTCTTGTGCTCCTCCTGTCTCCGCCCTCTTGTCAGGCCCCTCACCTGTTTCTAGCTCCACCCCTTTCCAGATGTCTCTCGTCAGCCCTTGTTGATTTATACTCCATGTTGTCCCCTTTGTTCTTGCTTGGCGTTTGTTCCCCTGCTGGTGTCTTGTTTCCCTGCCCGTCGTTGTGTCTCCTTGTCTGTAGGTTTTGTATTCCTTCTGGTCTGTTGTCTCCCTCCCGGTTGTTGGTCCCCATGTTAGTTAGTTCGTAAGCCGGTTTAATGTTTCTCAGTTTTTTGCTTCTTAGGTTTAGTTTCGTCAAGAGTTGTTTGGTCTAGTTTCCTCTTGTTTGTGTTCTCATTAAAATTTGCAATTGCATCCCGTCCCCACGTCCTGTCTCTGTGTAACACTGGCTTACAACCTCCGCTATAGTTTATCCCAAACATGTGGAGCAGAGTCCAGGCCAGGGCTCTGTGCAGACCCCTTGGGTTTCTCCACAGTAAAGACATCAGTTCACGTCTTTATGGAGCTGGCTTTGTGCACAGGGACACAGTCAGGCTGGACCAGGAGAGGGTTCCTACCCAAACTGCTGCCAAAAGCTGGAAGCATGTGACCGTGTACAATGTCTTTATGTGCTGTAGCATTACCATCACTCTTCACTGGAAACAAGAGGACCAAAGCCTAAAACTGCCCTACACCATTAACTCCCATTGACCATTATCCCCCCTCCACCAAACTTTACTGTTAGACACTCCAGAGTCCAGGGGGGGCACTTTACACCGCTCCATTAGATACTTGGCATTATGCATAAAGTTATTAATCTTGTGTTCAGCTGTTGAGCCTCTGCCAGGTCGAAACACTAAAGCATTCATTATCTTAAACTGATCCAACTGCATAGATCACAAAATGAACGCTACCATGTTCAGATACACCAGCACACTACTTACAGTACACTAACGCATTACACTTACTGAGTTACTGTACACCAACACACTACTTACAGCACACTAACACATTACACTTACTGAGTTACTGTACACCGACACACTACTTACAGCACACTAACACATTACACTTACTGAGTTACTGTACACCAACACACTACTTACAGCACACTAACACATTACACTTACTGAGTTACTGTACACCAACACTACTTACGGTATACTAACACATTACACTTACTGAGTTACTGTACACCAACACACTACTTACAGCACACTAACACATTACACTTACTGAGTTACTGTACACCAACACACTACTTACAGCACACTAACACATTACACTTACTGAGTTACTGTACACCAACACACTACTTACAGCACACTAACACATTACACTTACTGAGTTACTGTACACCAACACACTACTTACAGCACACTAACACATTACACTTACTGAGCTACTGTACACCAACACACTACTTACAGCACACTAACACATTACACTTACTGAGTTACCGTACACCAACACACTACTTACAGCACACTAACACATTACACTTACTGAGTTACTGTACACCAACACACTACTTACAGCACACTAACACATTACACTTACTGAGCTACTGTACACCAACACACTACTTACAGCACACTAACACATTACACTTACTGAGTTACTGTACACCAACACTACTTACGGTATACTAACACATTACACTTACTGAGTTTCTGTACACCAACACACTACTTACAGCACACTAACACATTACACTTACTGAGTTACTGTACACCAACACACTACTTACAGTACCCTAACACATTACACTTACTGAGTTACTGTACACCCACACACTACTTACAGCACACTAACACATTACGCTTACTGAGTTACTGTACACCAGCACACTACTTACAGCGCACTAACACATTACACTTACTGAGTTACTGTACACCAACACACTACTTACAGTACACTAACACATTACACTTACTGAGTTACTGTACACCGACACGCTACTTACAGTACACTAACGCATTACACTTACTGAGTTACTGTACACCGACACGCTACTTACAGTACACTAACACATTACACTTACTGAGTTACTGTACACCAACACATTACACTTACTGAGTTACTGTACACCAACACATTACACTTACTGAGTTACTGTACACCAACACAGTACTTACAGCACACTAACATTACATTTACTGAGTTACTGTACACCAACACGCTACTTACAGCACACTAACGCATTACACTTACTGAGTTACCATACACCAACCCGCTACTTACAGCACACTAACACATTAAACTTACTGAGTTACTGTACACCGACACACTACTTACAGCACACTAACGCATTACACTTACTGAGTTACTGTACACCAACCCGCTACTTACAGCACACTAACACATTAAACTTACTGAGTTACTGTACACCGACACGCTACTTACAGCACACTAACGCATTACACTTACTGAGTTACTGTACACCAACCCGCTACTTACAGCACACTAACACATTAAACTTACTGAGTTACTGTACACCGACACACTACTTACAGCACACTAACACATTACACTTACTGAGTTACTGTACACTGACACACTACTTACAGTACACTAACACATTACACTTATTGAGTTACTGTACACCAACACACTACTTACAGTACACTAACACATTACACTCATTGAGTACTCTCAGTGTGTATAACAGCAGCAGTGTTTCCTGGTATAAGGTTTACTATAAGCTGGCTGAGTTCATGTGGAGATGTAATGATCGTACAGGGCTATAAATCTACATACGAGTATAATTTCAGTTTCGTTCCTTCTGTGATCAGGTTACAGCAGGACAAGAGGTAGAAAGTCAGGAAGACCGTCAGGAGGACACATTCACCACAGGTAGGATCAGTAAGAACTATAGACTAATCTGTATGATGTTTATGTACTGTGATAAACTCTACACAGTGATCTGACGTGATAGTACTTCAAACTGTAGCTGTGGATTCATAATCAAACACCTGGGATCAGTTTCAGTTTGGTTAATGAGTATGACCTTGCAACCACACAGTCGTTATTCTACACGTTCAGCTTTCGGCTCATTTATCTTTCTCTGAGTATAAAGAACAGGTGTATGGGATAAATCACAAACTGGGTTTAATGCACACTGAGCTAAAAGCAAAGCTGGAGTTATGAAGCAGGTCGGTAGTTAAGCACAACACCAACAAGAGCAGGGCGGACGTAACAAGAGAGCTATGCAGAGGCAGAACCAGGAAACAGACAGAAATCTAAACCCACCCAAACTAACCGGCCAGCGCAAGTACCAACAGGGAATGAACAGAAGAGACAACCAGACAGAGGCAAGACCAAAGTAGCTACGAGTAGAACCACAAGGAGACCCACTCAGTACGCGCAGAGAGGTAGTTCATCTTTGTCGGTAGAATCTATACTCTATCATTATTATTTATTTTATTATTATTAGTTAACTTTTATTAAAAGCACACAGAAAATCATGCTCACCTTCCTGATACTTTCGACTGGTAGCCTGAATGCATTTGTTGCAGCAATCATTTGTTTTAATAATTTACTGAAGTTGTTTTATGCAATGATACATTTTAATTTTAATTACAGTGTGGATTTTAATGCTGTAACTGTTTAACTAGAAACTAAAAGTTGCTTTTTAAACCTTTAAAATATTGTTAAAAACAGCACATGAAAAATAATATACTACAATTATTGTTTTACTTTAGTTTCTTTCCTTCCTTCTTTCTCTTTGAGGCTGGATCCCAACTTTTAAAATGTACTGTACTATCAATCTTAATTTCATCTGTTTGTTTCTTTCTTTTCTTTTTAACTTCTTTGAAACTTAATAATACTATAATTATTAATCTTCACTCATTTCTGTCTGTTTATTTCTTACATTTTCACTTCTTTTAGTTTTATCACAACTTTTGAAATATAGTGGTGCCATAATTATCAGTTTAGATTTTTTACTTTTCTTTCTAGCTAGCTTTTTTGGATCCTTGAAATTTTATCACTCTTTTTTAAAATACAAGACATTCTGGGTATTCATTCATTCAAAAATTCTCAGGAATATCAAATGTAAGATGTTCTTTGTTTTTAAAATTAAACAGTTCTAAAAGATTGACGCATCCTTACACTTATTGTGTTAAAACTTTTGGACATAAACTTCATTTAAACTTTATCCTGCCTTGAAATGCACCATAGAAATGTATTTCCTTACAAATTCATTATTTGTGCAGACATTTCCTTATTAATAGTTCATATTAAATTAATTACAATTTACATGTACATATTAATAATATATAATTTGACTATAGGATGCTAATTTGACCAGAATGTCAATTTTTCATATTACTTCATTAGAAAGGTTTTTTTAAAAAAAAAGAAAGATATTTAACAGTGTTATTAATATTTATTTATTTTATTAATCACACTTAAGATGTTTTTTTAGCTAATTTTAGTGCACATTTTCTATTTTACACATTTAATTAATTGGAAGGGGAAAAAACAAACCAGTACAGTTGCCATCACGGTGCACAGACCAGACATATTTAAAGCTTATTAATGTATCATTATTATGATATCCAGTAATGAAATTGTGTAATTGAGTAAAACAGCTTTGTGGCTAGTTTGGGTCGGTGATGTGTGCGGTTTGGTTTGCAGCTATGCTACTGATCCTCATTGCATCCACTCTTGTCTGCTCTACAGCAGGTAAATACCATAATCCAGTCTCTCCGAGTTCTGCGTTCAACACATTAATACCTCAATAAAGATCCATTATTACTGCTGACGGGTGTTTACCTCTCTCTCCAGCATCAGAGTTCTCCTTATCAGTGCCTAAGGGTTCAGTGTCAGAGCCACTGGGGTCATCAGCGGTCCTGCCGTGTGGTCTTTCTCCATCGTTAAACGCTGAAACGTTTGAGATTCGGTGGCACAGGAATGACCACAATAACCCGGTTCTGCTGTACAAAGACCTTCAGATCCAGGAGAACACTGGAGATCCTCAGTACAGGAGAGTGTCTCTGACTGGAGAACTGGAGAAAGGGAACGTCTCCCTGAAGCTGGAGAACCTCACACTAGCAGATGCAGGAGAGTACGTCTGCTATGTTAAGAGTCTCATCTGGTACGAATCTGCTACAGTCAACCTCATAGTGAAAGGTAAGACCTTCACTCACCTGAACCTAGCTCTAAACAGGACCTGCTTATCCCAGACGTACCCTGCGGTTTCCAGCTCTCTTCAGTGTCTCTGAGCACCATCACCTCTTAATTAACCTCTCAATTACAGCATGATGACCACAATCCATAAGAACAACCACCATATGCCAGTCGTCTGGTATTTGGCACTGTAAGGTTGCCGTCCCACTAGTTACAGTTCTGTGGAAGAGGGCAATGGGTGATGCAACCTAAAGAACTCATACTCCAAACCACAGGGAGCAACGTATCACCAGAAAGGTGCTGTGTCCAGTTCTGCTGTGGTGCCCAGTCCCTGCTCGATGTTGGCAGTCTAGAAGAAATGCTGTGAGTTCAACACCAGACCGCCTCCATTTCCTCTCCAAGAGTGTTAACTCTTCTTCTGCTTCTATTTATCTCATTTATTTTGTGTGCTGCTGAACGTGGTTGGCTTGCCGAGAACAGCCAGTCATGGTGGCGGCGATGGTTGCTCGCCAAGAGCTTCAGCCATTGTTGTGTTTACTGCTCCTTACCTGCCTTAGATGATCTAACCAGGAGCAGCACCTTCAACATGACTGATAAGAGGTTAGAATACACTGTCGGGGCAGCAGAGCTACTTCTACAGCGCTACAGTGACTCATTATCACCTCCTCAGGTACAGAATGGTATTACGAGATGGGACAGGCCAGGCCGGGGTTAGCTGGTTAGAATCCCTACTAAGATATCTCTGCAAAACTGGACATAGACTTGTTTAACACACCGTCAAAACTGTTGTCTCATTTCATCTGAGTCTGTTGATCGTTTTAGTCGAAACTCTAACAAACCAGACCTTGGAAAAAACATTAGTTTCTAAAACTGGATTTATGACTATTACTAAAAGCTATAGAGTAAACTGAACTCCTAACAACCACCTGGAAGACCTGGGAAACCCACTAACACTGTCCCAGAGTTCAGATAAACACCACTTAAAGTATCAGATGAACACCACTTAAAGTTTGATCTTTGGGAGAGAGGAGAACATCTATGAGAACCTCCACAGGCATTTCTGTGCATCCTTCCACTGTGAGAAGGCACCTCAACACTATGGAGGTCTGAAAGGAGGTGTAGCTGTTCAAGAAGCTCCTCACTGAGGAAATGAGACACACACATCCAACAAAGAAGCTGCTGGTGTTCTCAGAGCAATCGACTGACCACCCCAGACGCCCTGTGCCCACATCGCCCTTTTCTGGATCAGACTGGACATCCCTGCTCTATGACGCTGAGCAGGTTTCCTTACACCTGTTATTAGGGCTTTATAAGGTGAAGATGGTTTCCAGTAGGGATGCACCAATCCAACATCTTCAGATACCAGTACCTAAACACTGTGTATTGGTCAGTACCTGATACCGAACCGATACCACTGTTGAATTTATAAACCCTATACATTGACCATGTGTGGGAAGATCACTGCATCCCTAGTTTTCAAGCATGCACCTTCATAGTCGTTCCTTCTACTGACCAACTTCTAAACTTTTAATCCTCCATAGCACTGGGCTCCCCTCCTCTCTTCTCATTGGCCAAAGCTGGAGATCAGGTGAATGTGACCTGTGCATCAGATGGATGGTCACCCAAGCCCACTCTCACCTGGAGAGACAGAGGAGGAAGAGAACTTGGAAAGAGCCACATTCACTATGAAACAGGTACTGGATCTCAGTAGGCCATGCTGTAGGAAAGGGTATGCTAGTGTTCTAAAGGCATAACTCCCCATTTCCTCTCTCTCTCTCTCTCATACAGACTCTGAAGGGTTGATGAGTGTGAGCTCCTGGCTGCTGTTCCCTTCCTCTGAGTCAGAGTGGATCTCCTGTTCTGTGGGGATATCTGATCCGGAGATGGTAGAGAGCAGAGTGCATCCAGTCATTAGGCTACAAGGCAAGAATAAATAAGTAAATAAATAAATAAATAAATAAATAAATAAATAATTCTACTGAACAGTTGTAGAAGCACTTTTCAGACTATTTAACTGACCTCAGACTAAAAACCCTTCTATAAACGACCCTCTGCATTAAGTTTCTTATTATAACTAATGATAAGACATTCAATTTTGTCACTAGTCTTCTTACAGGTTCTTTGGTAAAGACAGTGGTTTGATATAGAGCCATGGTTCTTCAGATTGATAAGAATGTAGCACCACAAAAAAAGGTTCTTCTATAGTTCCAGACTTTGCATCGTATCAATAGAAGAACCCATTTTGGTGCTATATAGAATTAACCTCACCAGCTACAAAATGAGTCACCTTGTATGTTTAAGGTGGTAATACCTTCAGGCTCCTGTAGATGGCGCTGCACATCCCTGTGGGGTGTAAGTGACAGGATCCATAGATTGGATAAAATCCCAGTCTACAGGGAATTCTTACAATGCAGTGCCTAAATGTCTGTGTTTGTGTTTCTGTAGCATGGAGGGAGGCATTCATCTCAACTCTAGTACTTTCATTGATCATCATCATCATCATCATCATCCTGGCTGCTCTTCTAAAAACACTGAAACACCAAAAAGGTACGTAAAAAATACTGTACATATTACAGACATGCTTTTCTTTAAAAAGGTTTACTTCCACAATGCTGATCTCAGAAGAACATGAAAGCAAGAGGTAACATTTTGCATTTTATAATTTTCCATCTTAATGAACAACTCATAATACAAACTGCATGCACTAAATGACTCATCCCACAAATGATGTCCCAAAGGACTCTCATACTGCCACATAGAGACATTATATACAGATGCACATGCATAGCACAACATGCATGTTAGCAACCACCTGGGATATCAACAATTTAGCAACCACCTGGGACTCCACAGTGTTAAGCCTGGCGAGACCATAAACCCCAACTTGGAATTCTACAGGAATATCTTATAGGTGTACATTCAGATCTGTTAACACTCCTCTAGCCCTCCATTAAGGGTCAATTTCAGACCACAGTCTCTCTAGTGGCTGGTCTACTCTCATTACTACACTGCTCCAGTGTCACTGCTGTGCAGAGAAGGGATCACCACTTAAACAAAATCTGGTCTGTGGTGGTCCTATGGTGGTCTCTTACCAATGACAGACGGGCTGATCAATTGTAGAACAATGGAGTAACTATATATTTATACATAATAATACATACATATATATATATATATATATATATATACACACACACACACACATACACACTACCACGTAAACTGTGGAACACAGAAAAGAAACAGTTTACAAATTCAAGCATTCAATCAATTCAAACTTATCTTCAAATCTATCTATCATTATTACTGCTACCACTACTGTTTATCTGTTGCAGATAAATCTGAAGAGGCTAATGCAGATTCAGGTAAGTTAGGAACTTGAGCTAACAGCTTTACTGTGTGTCTAATTCTGTGAGAGTTATCTTTAACTTTCATTAACATGCACCATCTCAGTTCTGATCAGACCATCCCCCCTTCTCTTCCACAGAGAAGCCCACGCCAGATACACATTCAGGATCTCGGACTACACCGCGAGATGAAAATGGTATGTACTGTAGCTAACTGAGATTATCAGCCCTCAGACCCACTTCCTCACGTTCTCCTCAGGACTGAAATACTGGGAAGTAAAAGTGGATGGTGAAGGAAAGAGTGCACGATCATGGTGTGTTTGTGTTGGGGGGTGGGGGTTACTGTTATTAATAATAATTTAAGGAGGAATATAATACTCATCCAGTATCAGACTGGGCTGCGGTATATTAGATATCTCTGTGTTACAATGTTCATCATACAATACTAACTTTCTTTCTTTTTGTACAGGCAGTCTTCCAGAAGAAACACAGCCATTAACAGGTAACTATGTTCCATAGGTATGCTCAAATGAGCTGGGAGTCACTGCCCGGTCTTCTCCAAGCATGGGGACAGTAGAACAAAAATTCGAGTACAACTTCTACTACTGCTGTAGCATGGACACTGGCCAGGGGTGTAAATCATTTGTAGGTTTACATTTACCGACTGTAGCTCAGCTGTTACTCCACAGTTCACCAGCCCCCTCTCCTCTAGTATATGTGGTGCTGGTATGACTGTATAATGGTAGAGCAGTAGTAATGGGGTTTTTACACATACCATGTAGCATTACTGACTACTCTATTAGATACACCTACTTGGTTGTGTCTTATAGGTGTACATTCAGAGACAAGTCTTCTATTCACTTTCTGTGTTAATCCTCTAGCTCCCCATTAAGGGTCAGTTTCTGACCACAGTCTCTCTGTTGGCTGGCCTCATTACTACACTGCTGCAGTGTCACTGCAGTGCAGAGAAGGGATCACCACTTAAAATCTGGTCAGTGGTGGTCCTGTGGTGGTCTCTTATCAATGACAGACGGGCTGATCAGTTGTAGAACAATGGAGTAACTATAAACTACACATGGAAGCTAACAGCTTTACTGTGTGTGTAATTCTGAGAGAGCAGAGATAATTAGTATATCCATACAGGTACCGGTTCACCTGTATCTCCAGGATCTGCTGAAGGAAGGATGAAGATCTGGAACAAACATAAAGAACGTAAAGGTATATAAAGTCCCCTCACCTTTAACATTCATGAACAGGTACCATCTCAGTTCTCATCAGATTAACTATCCCTCCTTCTCCTCCACAGAGAAGCTCACTGTAGATCCTGATACACGTAACAGATCTCTGACCATGAAACAAGGTGGAGCTGGTGTTTACTGTGGACAACTGGACTCATACAGCCAGAACAAGTCAGACCCATTTCCTCACGCTCTGAGTAAAGAGGAGTTCTCCTCAGGACTGAAATACTGGGAAGTAAAAGTGGAACGTAAACTGTCATGGTGTGTGGGGGTGACCCAGAAGCCCCCCACTAAGGAGACCCTCACAGCTCTCTGTTATGAAGAAGGCCGTGGTATTTACACCAGTACTGACCCTCGTACTGAAGTACCTGCTGGAGGTCAGGTTACCACCCTGGGTCTGCTCTTAGACTTCAAACACAGCCGTCTGTCCTTCTATAATGTAGATCCACCATCTCACCTCCACACCTTCACCATGGAGAACATGGAGAACAGGACGTACTGTGCTCTGATCAGTCCAGGGAGTAAAGATTCAGAGCCTGTTAGTTTTCAGAGTAAGTGATAGGATGTGAATTAAAGATGGGCTACTAGGACATTTCACCTTCTATTATTATAGTGTATGTTGCTGTGTGTGTTATTGGTAAGATGTAGAGGATGGTGGAACAGTAGCATAGTAGTTTGACTCAAAATGGTGTTTGGATTACTAGTGTCCAGAGACCCAGGCTTAGCAGACCCAAACCATAGATGCAAAGTCCTCTCCTACAGTTTTCATGAAGTACCCAACTACATCGCTTACAGCCAGATCCATCATGTTTGGTTAGGGGTACAGCTGGATGACTGTGCCAAGTTCTTGTAGCCTTGAAAAGGTGTGCTTTCACCTAACCACAAATATAACCACCTGGGGTTCTTTTGACACTATGGACTTCTGTTCTTGGATTCAGGTTCTGTAAACACAAACAGAACCTTTCCGGCCATGGTTACTCAAGCTGGATTCAGCTTAGAAAGAAGAGTCTCTATAATGGAACCCATAAGTGGGAGGATCTACAATGTCTTAAGGCTGGTTCTTCTCCAAAGGCCTGGAGAACCTCATTAGGACATGAAGCATCAATAGACTGTAGATGAACACCTGGTGAAAAAGCTAGGAGGGGTTGGACATTCCAGCAGGACGACGATCCAAATCCAAACCAACAACGGTCAATGGCTTGTACTGTGTGTTCAGTTAAGCTCTTGACATCACCATCATCCCAGATCTCTTACCTAGCCCCCATTCCAAGCCCACCTTGGGGAAAAGGTGGAAGACAAGGCCTGGGACCTGAAGGGCTTTAAAAGCTTCAGTGTTCTGAATTAAAGTTCTTTACTATGTATTTTGATATCTAATCAGCGGATATAGGTCTGTTAGGGCTGCTGTAAAAAGTTATATGTAATATGTTATTATATGCAGTCAGTGCATCCCTGCATTTACAGTCTGCTCAGTTTTCATTGTGAGATTATCAACTGTTAACTAAAAATCATAACAGATAATTAATTTTTTTACACCAGGCTCCAATAGTGAATGAGGATGGCTGTTTGGATAAATTCAATGAATTCAAATAAGCTCCAGCTAATTTTTACATTACAGTGTAGAAGTGGGTTTGCTTTTCTGGTTTAGATTTATGTTAAATATTGGTTTTTCATCTTAAGTTAATATACATTTACATTTATGGCCCTTAGCTGGCGCTCTTATCCAGAGCGACTTACAAGGTCAACTGTAGTACAGGTAGGCCAGTGTAGTGTTAGGAGTCTTGCCCAAGGACTCTTATTGGTGTAGCACAGCATAGTCACCCAAGACCGGGATTCGAACCCCAGTCTCCCACATGTGGAGGTGGCACTCTGGGCAGTAGTGTTATAGCTTTGCATTGTTTGATTTAGCGTGTTTATTTGAGTGGAATAAAAACAGCTTTTTAAACACAAGATGCATTTTCTTTGAGTGTATAATTTGCAAACTCTCTTGTTCTAAATAATGAGCATGACCCTATAGTATTCTACATGTACATTCTTCTGGCAACCCTTTACATTGTGTTGACTAACTAACATGAAATAATGCATTAGTTATTGTGAAGTAATTAATTTGATTAGGTGAGCCCATTCATTTTGAGTAGAGTGCTGCACACGGCACTTCTGTAATTTTAACCCATCAGCAAAGTGAAACACCAACATACACACACACTAGTGAACACGCACACTAGGGGGCAGTAAACACACTTGCCTGGAGCCTGGCCAGCCTTTTCCATGGTGCCTGGGGAGCAGCTGGGCACTTCAGTCGTTACTGATGGCTCAGGGAATCAAACTGGCAACCTACCAGTAACAAGTCTAGTTCCCTAACTGCCAGGCTTTACAGTTAACCTGTAGCAATGCAGCAGTTAACCTGTAGCAATGCATTAGTTAACCTGCAGCAATGCATTAGTTAACCTGTAGTAATGCATTGGTTAACCTGCAGCAATGCATTGGTTAACCTGCAGCAATGCATTGGTTAACCTGCAGCAATGCATTGGTTAACCTGCAGCAATGCAATAGTTAACCTGTAGTAATGCATTAGTTAACCTGTAGTAATGCATTAGTTAACCTGTAGTAATGCATTGGTTAAACTGTAGTAATGCATTAGTTAACCTGTAGTAATGCAGTAGTTAACCTGTAGTAATGCAGTAGTTAACCTCTAGTAATGCATTAGTTAACCTGTAGTAATGCATTGGTTAACCTGTAGTAATGCATTAGTTAACCTGTAGTAATGCATTAGTTAACCTGTAGTAATGCATTGGTTAAACTGTAGTAATGCATTAGTTAACCTGTAGTAATGCATTAGTTAACCTGTAGTAATGCATTGGTTAAACTGTAGTAATGCATTAGTTAACCTGTAGTAATGCATTAGTTAACCTGTAGTAATGCATTGGTTAAACTGTAGTAATGCAGTAG
>JAMWET010002617.1:77500-180884 GCA_024036415.1 Prochilodus magdalenae
CAATCCACCCCAGTATAGAATAAGTATGTATGGATGCAGGGATGATTTCATACCCAGATCGGTTGAGAGAACGGGCTCTGAATGGGCTGAGAGAATGCCACAACTCAACGCTGTATAAAGAACCAAATACAACAAATTCTCATCAATCTCAACATTACAAGTAAATCCAGTTTATGGATAAGGATGTCCTGAAAACAGACATTGGTGATACATGCCTTGTTCTCTTTTTTGGACTGATTCCAAAATCTGTAAACCTTAAAGACAAATATGTATTCAAAATACTCTGGCAGAAAAGCTATTAAGTAAAATTAATTAATTTCCAGTAATGCTTCTCTACTACATTTAAAATTTTAACTGAACAGAGTTAATGAGTATATCCATACAGGTACCAGTTCACCTGTACCTCCAGGATATGCTGAAGAAAGGATGAAGATCTGGAACAAACATAAAGAACATAAAGGTATATAAAGTCCCCTCACGTTTAACCTTCATTAACACACACCATCTTAGTTCTGATCAGATTACCCATCCCTCCTTCTCCTCCACAGAGAGGCTCACTACAGATCCTGAGGCACGGCACAGATATCTGACTATAATACGAGAGGGAACTGGTGTTTATCTAGGACAACCGGACACATACAAACAGAACCAGTCAGACCCATTTCCTCACGTCCTGAGTAGAGAGGAGTTCTCCTCAGGACTGAAATACTGGGAAGTAAAAGTGGAACGTAAACTGTCATGGTGTGTGGGGGTGACCCAGAAGCCCCCCACTCAGGAGACCTTCACAGCTCTCTGTTATGAAGAAGGCCATGGTATTTACACCAGTACTGACCCTCGTACTGAAGTACCTGCTGGAGGTCAGGTTACCACCCTGGGTCTGCTCCTAGACTTCAAACACAGACGTCTGTCCTTCTATAATGTAGATCCACCATCTCACCTCCACACCTTCACCATGGAGAACATGAAGAACAGGACGTACTGTGCTCTGATCAGTCCAGGGTGTAAAGATACAGAGCCTGTTAGCTTTCAGAGTTAGTGGCCTGAGATACTACCAGCAAACATGAGATACGTTTTGTGGCCAACTGGTCAATTTTTTAAAAAATCATTTCTGTAACATGTTAAATATTCTATGACTGAGGGTACAGGGGTTATACATTTGGTTTTATGTTTGCTTGTTTGTTTGTATTGAAGTTAAAATGTACATTTAGAAGTTTGGAGTAACAATAAACTTTGTTATGAGGAAACCTTTATGTATGTTAATGGATCACCATGGATATTTATCTTTGCAGTATATAAATAATCTGTATAGACAAGATTTCTTCCTTCATTTTTTCCACTACAGGTTTTTATATGTAAATACAGTTTTGGTTATACTATCACTGTAAATTGTATCTTTAGAATGGTAACTTACTAAATTGACAAGACACAGTATTGTGTGTAAACGTAACAAAAAAATAATAAATTTGGGTAATTTTTATTCATCTATGGTTTGTGAAGTATACCCACTGTGTAAAGGGCAGCTGGCATTTCCAAATAAGCTTAAAAACAAGAAAAAAATTGAGATGCAGGGTTGTGTACTATTAGAGATGATATTTAAAGAAAAGCAGTTTGTAGTAATGTTCATACTCAGTGTATTAATAAAAGTGGAATTCTACAGTAACTCAATCGTAAACTCATTGTTGTTTTTCTCAGGGGTGGATGGGTGAGTTTGGGGTTGGTGGGGGCTTAACTGCATATGGTCAGTACAGTCTGTAGGTGAGATAAACTTATAAATATAGAAATTAATAAGAGTTTTATTCATCTGTTTGCAACCTGAAAATGGTAAAATGTATAACAGAAAGTTAACTTGGTGTTAGTTTTGTAATGTGTTAGCCTCATTGTGGACTTATATCCAATCCTACTGTACTGCAGTGCAGCAAGAAATGTTTTACGCTCCAGAAAACTCAAAGTAAAATATTAAAAAATATAAAAAACTTAAAAACACGACTCAAAAAGCCCCGATTAGCCCAATCTGAGAACTGAGTGGGTGTGGTTTATGAGCAGCTTGATTGACAGCTCTGTTCAGCAGTAACAACCTGCTCCACCCATATACAGACCTTACATTATTATCTAGCTTATAAGTAATGCTAATGGAACCATGGAGTTATAAGGAAGGACAGACAACTAAACAAACAGATGAATCAATGAAAGAATGAAGGAATGGAGGAAGGAACAGTGTTGGTCCCAGTCTGGTTTCATTTTATATCTGTTTATTTTTTCTTTTAAACTTTCCTGGAGACTTATATAATATAATATAATAACTCCTAATTTAGTATCATACAAAGACCTTAGGTATTACACTCTCCTCTGAGTGGATTCCAGCAGGAGGAGAAAGAGAAAGTCAGAGGACAACCGGCCGATCTTCAGTTCACAGTTACAGGTAGGAACATGCGAAATGAAAATATTAATAAATAAAATAAAATCTAATAATAAAAATATGCAGTTAAATGAAGCACTGGTGTGTAAACGCTGAGTGGAGATCGGGTCCATAGAGACATTATTAACCATCTAAACTTTCTTTTTCTTAACGTCTGTGGTTGGATATGAAGTGCAGTCGTGGAAAGGCTATCCATGTGTAGTTGAATATGAATATGTTTCATTGTTATTATATTTTTGCAAATTTCCCCACTGTGGGATCAATAAAGGATTATCTTATCTTTTTATTAAGCTGCTTGAAAGTGAAAGGAAACTGGAGACTGCATATATCCGTTCCACAATTACATGTATACTCTCATACATGGCTTATATTGATTCATTTAACAATAATGATAATAAAAATCATAGTATATTACAATACAGAACCACCTGATATATTATATTTTACCATTTATTAGTAATTAGGACTAATTTTATTATATTTTGTTAACACAGAACTCCAGCTAATTCCATAGAGTTCATCTACCATCTCTGCTTCTACAGGCTTCATGTATATATACTGATCACTAAAGGAATAGCTGCACCCAGAGAGGACCAACCAACAGGAACTAAACCTGGTGGGTGGGTTTGACGTCCTGAGACATGCTAATGATTCAAGTTTTTCTGGCTGCACACGTGACGTACAAACCGGATTCCAAAAAAGTTGGGACACTAAACAAATTATGAATAAAAACTGAATGCAATGATGTGGAGGTGCTAACAGCTAATATTTTATTCAGAATAGAACACAAATCACAGATCAAAAGTTTAAACTGAGAGAATGTATCATTTTAGGGGAAAAATATGTTGTTTCAAAATTTCATGGCATCAACAAATCCCAAAAAAGTTGGGACAAGTAGCAATAAGTGTCTGGAAAAAGGAAACTGAGCATATAGCGAACAGCTGGAAGACCAATTAACACTAATTAGGTCAATTGACAACATGATTGGGTATAAAAAGAGCTTCTCAGAGTGTCAGTGTCTCTCTGAAGCCAAGATGGTAAGAGGATCACCAATTCCACCATTGTTGCACAGAAAGATAGAGCAGCAATACCAGAATGCTGTTACCCAGCGTAAAATAGCAAAGACTTTTAAGTTCTCATCATCAATCGTGCATAACATTATCACAAGATCCAGAGAATCTGGAACCATCGCTGTGCGTAAGGGTCAAGGCCGTAAAACTCTACTGGATGCTCGTGATCTCCGGGCCCTTAAACATCACTGCACCCCAAACAGGAATGCCACTGTCAAGGAAATAACAGAATGGGCTCAGGAATACTTCCAGAAAGCATCGTCAGTGAACACAATCCACCGTGCCATCCGCCGCTGCCAGCTGAAACTCTACAGTGCAAAAAGGAAGCCATTTCTACATTTACATTTAAGGCATTTAGCAGATGCTCTTATCCAGAGCGACTTACAACCGTGCTTAAGTTCCACAAGCTCAGATGTTTGCACTGGGCCAGGGGTCTTTTAAAATGGAGTGTGGCAAAATGGAAGACTGTTCTGTGGTCAGATGAGTCACGGTTTGAAGTTCTTTATGGAACACTGGGACGCCATGTCATCCGGACCAGAGAGTACAAGGATAACCCAAGTTGTTATCAACGCTCCGTTCAGAAGCCTGCATCACTGATGGTATGGGGCTGCATGAGTGCTTGTGGCATGGGCAGCTTGCATGTCTGGAAAGGCACCATTAATGCAGAGAACTATGTTCAGGTTCTAGAACAACATATGCTCCCATCTAGACGTCATCTCTTTCAGGGAAGACCCTGCATTTTTCAACAAGATAATGCCAGACCACATTCTGCAGCAATCACAACATCATGGCTACGCAGGAGAAGGATCCGGGTACTGAAATGGCCAGCCTGCAGTCCAGATCTTTCACCTATAGAGAACATTTGGCGCATCATAAAGAGAAAGGTGCGACAAAGAAGGCCCAAGACGATTGAACAGTTAGAGGCCAGAAGAGATGAAGGTGCAGTGTGTGTATTCTGCTTCTGGATATTAATAATAGTAATAATAGACCATTATATAATGTTTACCTTAAAGTGGTAGTACCTTCAGGCTCCTGCAGAAGGATGATAAGTCTATAAATCCCTGTGGGGTGTGAGTGACGGGATCCATAGATTGGGAAGAGGTGCTACAATGCAGGGAGTGTCTCGTTCCATGTGTGGAAAATGGTTACAGAGCAGATGTTAATGATTGGCTAAAAGGAGGGACTGCATGTGGGCGTGGCCAAAGACCATAGTGTGAAGGAAGTAGCTGAATCTGCAGGTGTATGGAAGCGTACGGTCATATGGGTCTACCAGTGGATAAAATCCCAGTCTACAGGGAAGGCCTCCACCAAATCTGGACCACCTGCATAACTACATCCAGAAACTTCCAGTCCAGTACATGCCAAGTTACAGGTGCTTGTGGTTGTTTACTTCAATCACAGGTGAGTCTTTGTTCTGTCTGGTGAGCTTATTAGACATATCAAACTTATCAGACTTCTGGAAATTTAAGAGAAGGCCTTGTAAATTTGTAGGAAGGGGGTCATTTCTATTTTCCATTTATTTATTTATTTAAATTCATATTTATGGATTATTTGTTTAATACTTATCTATAAATAAACACAATAGCATACATGAATAAACAAATTATTTATTGACTTATTTAAAGAATGTAAGAGCATATATAAGGCAGGTGTGTGTGTGTGCAGTAGAGTAACAGGCTATAAAAGCTTATAGGTGAACTTTGCCCTGTAGAACCTCACCCTAACTGCAGCCAGCAGGAAAAAGAAAGTACAAGGTCAAAAGGACGTCCACTCTGCGTCCTCAGGACAGGGACAGGTAGGATCATTATTAATAAACTCGGCATATTCACAGAATCAGAACCTTCAAAACCTCAAACTAAATCAGTAACCAGGAAAGGTGGAGCTGATGTATCTGCTGAAGGTCTGAGATCATGGAAACCTATAGAGGTTAATATGTACCAGGCGGCTGTCTTGCCGCGACAGCGAAACCGGCGGTACTGTTCACCAGAGGTTTCTGATCTCTACCGTTTCTGATGTGTGTGGAGTAAAGCCATGTGTAGGAGTTCATGTTTCTCTGAGTAATGTAATATTATCTGATTCTTATTATTTCTAGCTGCTCGGGGGTGAACGAGGACGCAGATATGAAAGCGGGTATGTGTGAGATCCAAGGTTCACCTGAACTCCTGAGTAATGTTCTACCAGGTCTAAAGGTGTAACCATGTAAACTGTCACTCATATGTGGTCGCTGGTTTGTTTGCAGCTACTCTACTGACCTGCCTTGCCTCTGTTCTTGTCTGCTCATCAGCAGGTAACTACAGCAACACCACATTACGTAGTTCAGGCATCAAACGAGTGGATTTATATTTATTTATTTATTTATATACTCATGTCTGAACATGTGCTCAGCACTGTTACTGGAAGCCTTGTACTCTCCTAAAGGACGAGGAAAACCTGAAGGAAGTTACGACTTGGCTTCCAACAGCCCTGCCACCTCATTACATTATACTGGATTAGGCACAAGCGGTCGGTGTGGGTGCGGATGACACCACTACCCTCCAGGGAGCCACCACCGCATGAGGAAGACTGGGGTTCGAATCCCGGTCTGGGTGACTGTGCTGTGCTACACTATTAAGTCCCTGGGCAAGACTCCTAACACTACACTGGCCTCCCTGTAATAAGATGAACCTTGTAGGTCGCTTTGGATAAGAGCGTCAGCTAAATGACGTAAATGTAAATGTAATGTAAACGCATACAATCAAATACACTCAATCAAAGAACAGCTACACCCGGAAGAAGAACAGCTCCACCCAGAACATTCAGATCCAAGCGTTTTTTTTAAATGCACAGAGAAACAAACAGTTGAACTGTACAATGTAATGCCAATTCTGCACTCGCTCCCGGACTACTGTACTAAACATACCATATACATACCATAATATAAATACCAAGTATTAAAGAGAGAAGAAAAATATATGTATGTATGTATAGAAGGAAGTGTTGGATTACAATACTGAAGAATGTCACAAAGACCAATTATAACATTAGGCTACGCCCAGAGTTTTTTTGTTTTTTTTTAAGCAACGTCTTATAATTGCTTATAATCAAAGCTTCATTCTTATATTTTACGCCAACCAACATTATACTTTATTTTTCTATACGGATCTTGCATTATAACTTTACCATGTATTTAATAACGCTTCATTTCAATATCATTTTTTTAAAATATTTTACCCTACGTTGCCTCAAATGTTTAATAATAACTATGAAGATATGAAGTGAGAACCCTCCAGAATAACTTTCAGTTGGTTTCTAATAAGTAGCTCCTTGTTTCTTTATCATATACCAGGTACTTTTGTATTATAAGGTAGTATTCTCATGCTAAAGGTTCGTAAAAAGTTTATTTTAACAATGTGTTTTATGTTCAGATCAACCAGGCTATCGTATACTGCTGTTTTCAGTTACTGAACATTATCTTTTGTTGGTTAATTAACTCAAGATACAACTGATACATTTTTGAGTTGAAAAAATAAACTAGTAGATTTTACTCTAAAATATCATCACTGTCTGAAGAAAAACACTAATCTCTATTTCCGTCGATTTTTACTTTTAGGCATCATTGGTCACACGTGTTAGGGATTGATCTAAGTAACAATGAGAAGTGGGAGAGTGAGGGGAGGTGTTCACAACCAGACCCCGATAAACCACACCAAGTATAGGGGTTACTGAACAGAGCATTTACACATACATACATGCACCCCAGACTAACACTAAAGCCATTTCTTAAGCCGAGGCCAAACAACAAACAAACCCCACACCCAAATATAACTAACCCAACCCAACACAGAGCAAACAGATCTGCCCTAACTCCCTAACTCTCAAAACTCTCTCAACTCTCAAACCTCTCAGAACTCTCAAATTCTCAAAACTCTCCAACTACACCAAAACCCAGAGAAAAGAGCGTACACAAACAAAACGCCACTTACCCCCTTCCAGCGAAGCAGTCAACAACTACACATGGTACACACCGTACATCAGCAGCAGTCGCTAACAAGCTAACAGCACCAGCATGTTACCAGCATACAAGATGGCCGACAAAACATGGCCTCCCTCCTCTTCAATTTCCCCCCGGAAGTGAGAGCGCCACCTAGGGACAGGGAGGTGCAGAGAGAGACACAGGAGACCACAGATCAGCAAAACAGCTTGGGGTTGTAACACGCGAGATGTTATTTACAGTGTGTGAAAATTTGAGACCAAAAGAAATGAAAGAGTCTGGTTCCATTGACTTACATTCATTTTGGCTTCCTCTGTGAGGTTATGATTTTGGAGATACCTAAAGTTCCAGTACCAGCGTTGCACTGTTTGAGACATGATCTACATATATTCTACATATTCTACATTACAGTTATATACAATGGACTAATGCAAATATCAATCAAACAATAGAAACAAGATATACTTAATTTATACAGTTTTATATAAATTTGAAATTTTATACACATCTACTCCCTAATAAAACGGGTGAGACAAGACGTTAGCCTGTTGGTGGAGGTTAGCCTATTCTTTGTCAGTAGGTGTTATTTAGAATTTCAGCTCTGGCCTTCATTCCCTCCCTCTCCATCTCTCTCCAGAATCAGAGTTCTCCGTCTTCACCTCTAATGGTTCTGTGTCGGGGAGCCTGGGGTCAACAGCGGTCCTGCCGTGTGGTCTTTCTCCCTCTATAAACATGGAAACGTTTGAGATTCGGTGGTACAAGAACAGTCACAATAACCCGGTTCTGCTGTACAAAGATCTGAAGGTCCAGGAGAGCGCCGGAGATCCTCAGTACAGTGGCAGGGCGTCTCTGATTGGAGAACTGGAGAAAGGGAACGCCTCTCTGAAGCTGGAGAAGCTCACGCTAGCAGACAGAGGGGAGTATGTCTGCTTAGTTAAGAGCATCACCTGGTATGAATCTGCTAAAGTCAACCTCACGATAAGAGGTAAGACCTTCACTGAGCTGAACCTACTGCTAGGACCAGCTTCCTACCGTCATACGTCCACCTCAGATATCTAACCAGGTACTCGAGGAACGATAGAATACATAGATGCCCCAGAAATCCTTCACCTGTATCAGGATTACTGGAGAACTCTACATGGGCATCAGGTTCTTGTAGGAACCTCTAACTACTGCATTGGGTTCCAGGACCTCTTTGTATTTGAGCCCTCAAGCACTTTGGGGATTTGTAGAAGAACTCTGGTCTATAGTGGGTATGCTGAGATACCTAGATCCTTCTAGGGTTCTCTTGTATTCTGTGGGTTCTGTGAGTAACTGTACCGTGTGAGCTTAGACATTCTGTAACTAGTGCAGTGCATGCTAAGCTAACTTTAATTACCAAGGTTTTTATGGACCACTGAGCTCTCACTGGCCACTTTATTAGAAACACCCACCTTGTACTTCCACTCACTGGCCACTTTATTAGAAACACCCACCTTGTACTTCCACTAACTGGCCACTTTATTAGAAACGCCTGCCTTGTACTTCCAATAACTGGCCACTTTATTAGAAACACCCACCTTGTGCTTCCACTCACTGGCCACTTTATTAGAAACGCCTGCCTTGTACTTCCAATAACTGGCCACTTTATTAGAAACACCCACCTTGTACTTCCACTCACTGGTCACTTTATTAGAAACGCCCACCTTGTACTTCTACTAACTGGCCACTTTATTAGAAGCACTCACCTTGTACTTCCACTAACTGGCCACTTTATTAGAAACACCCACCTTGTACTTCCACTTACTGGCCACTTTATTAGAAACACCTGCAAACCTGTACTTCCACTCACTGGCCACTTTATTAGAAACACCCACCTTGTACTTCCACTCACTGGCCACTTTATTAGAAACGCCTGCCTTGTACTTCCAATAACTGGCCACTTTATTAGAAACACCCACCTTGTACTTCCACTCACTGGTCACTTTATTAGAAACGCCCACCTTGTACTTCTACTAACTGGCCACTTTATTAGAAACACTCACCTTGTACTTCCACTAACTGGCCACTTTATTAGAAACACCCACCTTGTACTTCTACTAACTGGCCACTTTATTAGAAACGCCTGCCTTGTACTTCCAATAACTGGCCACTTTATTAGAAACACCTACCTTGTACTTTTGCCTACTGGTCACTTTATTAGAAACGCCCACCTTGTACTTCCACTAACTGGCCACTTTATTAGAAACGCCCACCTTGTACTTCTACTAATTGGCCACTTTATTAGAAACACTCACCTTGTACTTCTACTGACTGGCCACTTTATTAGAAACACCCACCTTGTACTTCTCTCTGGCCACTTTATTAGAAACACCCACCTTGTACATCTATTAACTGGCCACTTTATTAGAAACACCCACCTTGTACTTCTACTAACGGGCCACTTTATTAGAAACACCCACCTTGTCCTTCCATTAACTGGCCACTTTACTGGAAACGCCTGCCTCATACTGACTCGTATTGGACTTTGGTATATATGTTTTTGTATATGACTCTGTGTTTATGTACTGTACAATGTACACACACTCTCCATCTCTCTCTCCATCCTCCACAGTACTGGGATCTTCCCCTCTGTTCTCATTGGCTGAAGCTGGAGACCAGGTGAATGTTACCTGTGGGTCAGGTAGATGGTCACCAAAGCCGACCCTCACCTGGAGAGACAGAGGAGGAAGAGTCCTCCCAAACAGCCACGTTTACTATAAAACAGGTACTAGATCTACAAAACAGGTCCTAGATCTAAAAAAAAAACAGGCACTAGACCTAAAAAACAGGTATTAGATCTATAAAACAGGTTCTATATCTACAAAACAGGTCCTAGATCTATAAAACAGGTTCTATATCTACAAAACAGGTCCTAGATCTATAAAACAGGCCCTAGATCGACAAAACAGGTTCTAGATCTACAAAACAGGTCCTAGATCTAAAAGAAACAGGTCCTAGATCGACAAAACAGGTCCTAGGTCTAAAAAAAACAGGTACTAGATCTACAAAACAGGTCCTAGATCTAAAAAAAACAGGTACTAGATCTACAAAACAGGTCCTAGATCTAAAAAAAAACAGGTACTAGATCTACAAAACAGGTCCTAGATCTATAAAACAGGTCCTACATTTAACAAAAAAAGCACTAGACCTAAAAAAAAAAAAAAACAGGTACTAGATCGACAAAACAGGTTCTAGATCTACAAAACAGGCCCTAGATCTACAAAACAAGTACTAGATCTATAAAACAGGTACTAGATCTACAAAACAGGTACTAGATCTACATAACAGGTCCTAGATCTACAAAACAGGTCCTAGATCTAAAAAAAACAGGCCCTAGATCTACAAAACAGGCCCTAGATCTACAAAACAGGCCCTAGATCTACAAAACAGGTACTAGATCTATAAAACATGCCCTAGATCTACAAAACAGGTACTAGGTCTAAAAAAACAGGCACTAGACCTAAAAAACAGGTACTAGATCTATAAAACAGGTTCTATATCTACAAAACAGGTACTAGTTCTGCAAAACAGGTCCTAGATCTGCAACAAAAAAAAAAAAAAAGAATACATAATGCTAATACATTTTATTGAAACTGCCGCATCTCTCTCTCTCTCTCTCTCTCTCTCTCTCTATCATACAGGCTCTGAAGGGTTGGTGCGTGTGAGCTCCTGGTTGCTTGTCTCTCCCTCGGAGTCAGAGTGGCTCTCCTGTTCTGTGGGTATATCTGGTCAGGAGGTGAAGGAGGGAAGAGTGCTGCCAGACAAAAGTAGGAACAACTTCCTGTCTAGTTTACACTACAGTCAAATCTCCACATGCGGCACAGTATAATAAACACTGTACTACTGAATAATGTTTCATATATAAAGATGAAGGAGGCAATGTGATATGTATATCCAGGAATAAAAAATGGGGTTGCCTCATAGTTTGAAGCTGCTTGGTTATATAACAACATATTACAAGACCACAGTGTAACTTTATCACTACTGCAGTTCCTGTGAGTTTCTGAAGCAACACTGGGTTTTCATTACCTGTAATCCAGAACTCTATTATTTTCTAAATTAATAATTTCAGTGCCATGTTAATGTGTGTGTAGGACTCTGGAGGAAGGTGTTCATCTACACTCTAGTAGTTTCACTAATTATCATCACCATCATCATCATCATCATCCTCGCTCTTCTTCTCGTAGTAAGATCAGGTACTGTATAAAACTAATAATATTCATAAATAGACATATACTACAACATACTGTACCAGTAACACAGTTATTCCTCATGTTCTGTCTGTCCATAAAACGTTTATTCCCACACGGCTTATGTCACAAACATGCTAAAGCAGCAGGTACGAGTTATACTTTTGAAACATTTACAACAATTGTTATTATTATTATTAACTAAGTCATTAGTCACAGAGATTACTTTGTTTAAGTAATAACTTTAAAGCAAATATGATCAAATCTATATTAAACCATTTTCACTGAACAGCCGGAAGTAAAACTGTAACACCACTCTTTATTAAAGGTATTGGTTCTATTTAGAACCATGATTTCCATGTAGAACCATTTGCATGCGTTAATGCTTCTTTGCATGGTGAAGTGGTTCTTCATGTAGAAAGTGCCGTATATGGTTCTATATACTGCCAAAAAGTGTTTGTCTATTATGATGATGTCAGGCTTGTAATAACAGAAAAATCGTTTTTTGGTGCTACAATATATATAACCATTTTCAGAAAGGTGACTCAATCTGGAGAACCATCTTAGCATGCAAAGAACCTTTTATTAAGGACACAAATGACTTTTGGAGTGTTCGTGTTCATGTTTGTCATGCAGCTAATAAACACAAGAACCAAGAATCTCAAAAAAACAGTCAAGAAGAGGGTACCCATACAGGTAACTACTTTCATTATCATTACAAGCTTGATTTGTCACAACAAGCCGCATCCAAATATTAATAACAATTTTTAAATCAAAAGTACTCACACTGGGTCCATTCACTCCAGCACTGTTTAGTTTCTTAGTGTGCCACAGTGGTCATTCAGCATTACGAGCTTATATTAAAGCCATTTGGAGACAAGCCAAGCAGATCACATGACTCGAAGTTTACCCAGAGAAAGTCTTATCTATCTTTTTATTTCTGATTAGAGGGAAATCTATGGTTAAGTTAAATTAAATATATATCCATACAGGTTCACAGCCGTCTGTACCTCCAGAATCTGCTGAAGAAAAACTAAAGATGTGGAACAAACACTTTCTGTTTCTTTCAGAGAGAAGCTCACTGTAGATCCTGATACACGTCCGGTATCCCTGACCATGAAACAAGGTGGAGCTGGTGTGCACTGAGGGCAGCCGAGCATATCCCACTCTGACCCATTTCCTAACACTGAGTAAAGAGGAGTTCTCCTCAGAACTGAAAAACTAGAAAGTAAAAGTGGAACGTAAACGGTCATGGTGTGTGGGGGTGACCCAAAAGCCCCCCACTAAGGAGACCCTCACAGCTCTCTGTTATGAAGAAGGCCCTGGTGTTTACCCCAGTACTGTATGTAGATCCACCATCTAACCTCCATACCTTCACCATGGAGAACATGAAGAACAGGACGTACTGTGCTCTGATCAGTCCTGGAGTAAAAGATACAGAGCCTGTTAGTTTTCATAGATAGCAATGTTATTTGATGTACAGCCAACAAGTTTGGGGTCAGTTGCTCCAGTTTAAACCATTATGTTAAATACACAGCTCAAAAAAAATAAAGAGAACACTTTGAAAACACATCAGATCTCAATGGGAAAAAAATCCTGTGGAATATCTTTCCTCATATAGACTGGGTAATGTGTTAGGAACGAAAGGATGCCACATCGTTTAGTGGAAATGAAAATCCCCAGACCCACCACCAAACCAGTCATGCTGAATGATGTTGCAGGCAGCATAACATTCTCCATGGTGTCTCCAGAGCCTCTCACGTCTGTCACATGTGCTCAGGTAAAACCTGCTCTCATCTGTGAAAAGCACAAGGCGCTTGTGGCAGAGCTGCCAATTCTAGTGTTCTGTGGCAAATGTCAATCGAGCTCTACGGTGCTGGCCAGTGAGCACAGGGCCCACTACAGGACATCGGGCCCTCAGGCCGCCCTCATGAGGCCTGTTTCTGATTGCTTGGTCAGACACATTCACAGCAGTAGGGCTCTGGCAGTGCTCATCTTGTTCCTCCTTGCACAAAGGAGCACATACCAGTCCTGCTGAGAGGTTAAGGACCTTCAGGGAGACACAGCAAACCTTGTGGCAATGGCACATATTGATGTGGCATCCTTCAGTAGTTGGACTACCTGTGCAACCTCTGTGGGGTCCAGGTACCGCACCATGGTCCAGGTACCGCACCATGACAAGTAAACTGCAGAACTAGTGAAGAATCAGTGGGAAAAGATTAGGGGGGACAAAATGTCAATGACCTCGTCCTTTTAAACCATTCCTGTTTTGGGCGATGTCTCATTGTTGCTCCTCTACTGCACCTGTTGTTAATTTCATTAACACCAAAGCAGCTGAAACTGATTAACGGCCCTCCCTACTACTACTGAACTGAGTTGATGCTGTACTCTGATTAAAAAGTGTTCTCTTTATTTTTTTGAGCAGTGTATATATATATATATATATAAATAAAACATTTAAATACTCTATTACTGATGGTATGTGGGTTATATTTTGTTGTTGTTGTTGTTGTTTTAAGTTTACTTGTTTATTGTTGTCTTCCCTTTAATGAAAAATGTCAATTCAGAAGTGGGGAACAAATAAACTTGATGCACAAACTGACTTATTCTTCATGATAATATTTAGCTTTGTGTGACGTTGTACAAACGCATACGCGGAACTAAAAGCAAGGCACAGTTTATTCAACAGGTTGTACTGAATCACAGCAACACTAAGAACAGGGAAATACAATCAAGGGCTAAACTGACTCTGAGTCAATAAAGAGGCCAGAGTCAAACGAAGCAGACAATCAGACCAGGCAGAGGTACCGAAGGGAATAAACAAGAAGAGTAAACCAGAGAATCAAAATAGAGTCAAAGCCAGACTAACGAGATCAAACAGAGAGAGAACGCTCGGTATGCTACAGAGTAGCAATACTTCACAATGAGCCCGTGAGTGAGAAGTATTTAAACAAACAGACTAATTAACATCAGGTGACCAATTAGTATTCTGGAGACCGAGAGCGAGGCAACGGGGTGTGAATGGGAAAGGATGAACACGTGACTTCAGGTGGTGCATTATGGGAAATGGAGTCCAGTAGATCAGAGGTGAGAGGAAAACCAGCAGGCATGACACTTTGGAGTATAGACAAGACAGACAAGAATCCCCCATTTTCACTTCCACCAACTTTTACATGGAAATACAGTTTTGTTTATGATTCGTTACATGCTTCATAAAGCTTAAGGTCAGTGTGAAATACATATTTAAAAGGGGCATAATCAGTATGCTCACCAAACACAAGGCTGATTTCATGCCCATGTATCTCCAGTATGGAAAACAGCACTACCCACACAAGTAGATCCTGTTCACCCATTTTCCTGGGCTTTACTCTGTATTTAAATCCGCCTCAGTGCCTTTGCAGGCTGGGGCATGCTTACGCCACTTTCAGGCAGTTATCAGGCAGGTCGGAGAAAAGACTTCCCAGTCTGGTTTCATTTTATATCTGTTTATTTTTTCTTTTAAACTTTCCTGGAGACTTATATAATATAATATAATAAAAATATATATATATATATATATATATATATATATATATATATATATATATATATATATATATATATATAATATAATATAATAACTCCTAAAACTCCTAATTTAGTATCATACAAAGACCTTAGATATCACACCCTCCTCTGAGCGGATTCCAGCTGGACGAAAAAGAGAAAGTCAGTGGACAACCGGCCGATCTTCAGTTCACAGTTACAGGTAGGAACATGCGAAATGAAAATAATAATAAATAAATAAAATCTAATAATAAAAATATGCAGTTAAATGAAGCACTGGTGTGTAAACGCTGAGTGGAGATCAGGTCCATAGAGACATTATTAATCATCTAAACTTTCTTTTCTTTACGTCTGTGGTTGGATATGAAGTGCAGTCGTGAAAAGGCTTTCCATGTGTAGTTGAAAATTAATATGTTCCATTGTTATTATATTTTAGCAAATTTCCCCACTGTGGGAGCAATAAAGGATTATCTTATTTTTTTATTAAGTTGCTTGAAAGTGAAAGGAAACTGGGGACGGCTTATATCTGTGAGTTCCACAGTTACATGTATACTCTCATACACGGCTCATATTAATGATTCATTTAACAATAATGATAATAAAAATCATAGTATATTACAATACAGAACCACCTGATATATTATATTTTACCATTTATTAGTAATTAGGACTAATTTTATTATATTTTGTTGACACAGAACTCCGGCTAATTCCATAGAGTTCATCTATCATCTCTGCTTCTACATGCTACATGTATATATACTGATCACTAAAGGAATAGCTGCACCCAGAGAGGACCAACCAACAGGAACTAAAACTTGGTGGGTGGGTTTGACATCCTGAGACATGCTAACGATAGAAGTACAAGGACAGCCCTTAAGGCTGTACCTGACTGACCCAACAGCCAACGATTCTGGACATCCAGCGAGCAGTGGTGTCCTCCATGAGTCATCCTGTTAGAGCACCACCGTCAGGCGGCTGCACCACGCAGGACTACATGCACAAAGACCGTTACCATGACTGTCCTTAACACCACGTCACCGTCACCAAGGACTGCAGTGGTGTCGTACCAGACTGTCATGGAGTGACTCAGAATGGCAGCGGGTCATCTTCAGCGACGAGTCCCGCTTTAGTCTTGGTGGAGACGCCCAACGATCCTGGTCATCTTTATCTTCCTTCCCAACAGCACCACAATCCCACACCTCCTTCTGGGAGCATCTATATTTGAATACTGGTGTGGGACTCCCTACCCATAATCAATTGGGCTGATACAGGGTGGGACATTTAGACCAGGAGTTGGTACTAACTCGAATCATATTAATGCTGTCCATTAAAAAAAATATAAGTTCAATAACAGTACAAATTACAAAACTGAGATAAAAGATGATCTCACAGGCCATCAGAGAGAAAGCAACAGGAAATTCCCTCCACCACAACTCTACTCCACTCACCCCATTCGACTCCATTACCGAAGAAGGCATGTTGGAGCTCGTCGTAAAGGTTTCTACAGAACGCTTTTTGAAGCTTGTATTGCTGGGAGAATGAAATGAGCTCAGACGAAACAACAAAGGGGTGAGACACACCATGTGCAGAGGAGAACTGACTCTGCATGAGTATCTACAAACAGAACACCAAAGCAGGAGCTTCACTGAATAGAACGTGTCTCTTTTCATGCTACTGACTGAATCAGAGTTTTGGAAGGGAGGATAAATGGAGCCTTGTTTTGGGAAATTCCTAAGAAGAATCTGTGCTTTCACACATTTGGAATGAGGTGTGAAAGGTCCCACACCTCATTCCAAATGTCCTGCTTCCATACAGCAGGACATTTGGAATGAGGTGTGGGACCTTTCAGCAGGACAATGATCCAAAACATGCTGCAGAGCCAACTCGCTATCGGTTCCATCATAAGAAAGTAAAGACGATGGAATGGCCCAGTGAGTCACCAGATATAAACCCAACTGACCCTGAACTGGACCCCATTTCAGTTCACAATTTCAACCTGGACTGGAATGTTTTACTGGAAGTCTAATCTGTGTAGCCTTATTAAGCTAATTTAAATATCTGTTGTACATTTCATGTGAATAGCTACACTGGAAATGTGTGTAATTAAGAACTGAGTGCTCGTTTCCCTCAGTGTGTTTATAATGCTCAGTAATGCAGAACCATGTGCCCACCCTAACCGTTTAACCTGTGTTTTATTTGCAGCTATGCTACTGATATACATGGCATCTGTTCTTTTCTGCTCTGCAGCATCAGGTAATACAACCCTCTCTTTTACCATATCCAATTACCCAACCTATATACCCAACACTTCATTTTCATTGGAATAACAGACAAAAAAAATTCTAAAGACTATTTAAAAGTATTAAATAGGTGGTTGGCAAATCACACCCCCCAGGTTTTTATGGACTTTAGATAAGGCAAAAAAGAAACTTGGCCCCCTAGTGTGTGTGTGTATGTGGGCGTTTCACTTCACGGATGGGTTAAATTCCTCTGTGTGCCAATCACAAACGGCCCTAAACTCGACTCAGGGAATGATTGGCCTCCTATAATTCTAGTAGCATGAAGCAGTTCTTCTCCATAACTCCCCCACAGTGATGCCTCTTTTACCATCCTCCTCTCTGTGGATGGGATTTATGCCTTAGCTATAGATACAGGCATTTCCAGGCCTGTAGCTAGTTGTTTTGCCATTGCTAGTCCCCCACTTCTAGAACCTCTTGCCACTTAACACGACCAAGAACTGCCTACTACTGCACAAACAGGAGTCACAACATAAACAGTACCTGAGGAAACACAGAAATCCCAATGTTAAGTCCTGTCAGACCAGTGCAGAATCATACCCAGAAGGGTGTATATATGTGGAACTACATTCAGACGATCAGAATGGGACTGTCCTGACTAGGGTTGCCACCCATCCCGTAAAATACAGAATCGCCTTTGTTTGGCAATTAAATGTTGCCCATATTAAACCTATACGGGACGCGATTTGTTCCGTATTTCCGTAAATTTGTTCCGTATTTCCGTACATTTGTTCCGTATTTCCGTAAATATCCGTACATTTGTTCCGTATTTCTGTAAATGTCTGTAAATTAGTTCTGTATTTCCGTAAATGTTCGTATATTTGTTCTGTGTTTCTGTAAATGTTCGTAAATTTGTTCCATATTTCTTTTTTTCCGTAAATGTTTGTAAATTTGTTCCGTATTTCCGTTAATTTGTTCCGTATTTCCGTAAATTTGTTCCGTATGTCCGTAAATGTCTGTAAATTTGTTCTGTATTTCCGTAAATGTTCGTAAATTTGTTCCGTATTTCCGTAAATGTCTGATATACACGTCTGTCTCATACACACATGAATGATGAACACTGAGCCGGAAGGAATCGTGACACAGATGATTTTGTTAAATGCTCATTTCCTAATGAGAGTTTTACTTCATCTCAGAATAAATTTACTTCAATTTATTAATTTTTCAGTTATTAAAAAGATTATTTTTGCACCAAAAGATTTTTTGATCTTTTTATTTTTATATATATGATATTATGACATATTTGATCCTGATGGAAGTGTTTTTTAAATCTCTCTTTTCCTCCATTTTTTTCTCTCTCTAGCATCAGAGTTCTCTCTAATCGTTCCCAGTGGTTCGGTGTCAGAGCCATTGGGGTCATCGGCGGTCCTGCCGTGTGGTCTTTCTCCATCTTTAAATGCCAAAACATTTGAGGTTCGGTGGTACAAGAACAATTACAAAAACCTGGTTCTGCTGTACAAAGATCTAAAGGTCCAGGAGAGCCCCGAAGATCCTCAGTACAGAGGCAGAGTGTCTCCGATTGGAGAACTGGAGAAAGGGAACGTCTCTCTGAAGCTGGAGAACCTCACACTAGCAGACAAAGGAGAATACCTCTGCTATGTTAAGAGTTTCACTTGGTACGAATCTGCTACAGTCAACCTCACGGTAAAAGGTAAGACCTTCACTCACCAGAACGTTCTGCTAAGGTCTGCTTTCCAAAATTCATACACTGTGAAAACTGACATGACTCTAGAATATCCAACAAGATACTCAAAGAACCAAAACAGGACATTTAGGTGCCTCAGAAGAACATCTCCAGGGTCTACAAGTCCTTGCAAGGAACCTCGAACTACCTCAGTGGGTTTGATCATGACCAGACCTCATCTCCTAGCTGAAGTCATCTTCTACCCAGCTCACTTTGTTAAGCACCTTTGTTAAAAAAGAGGTCATCATACACATCATATACCGTCACACGTTTCTAGGGTTCCTCGTGGTTTCTTGAGGAACTAAACCATTGGCTGAGTTCATAGTGTAGTTACATATAAAGAAGTAGCCTTGATTACCAAATTCGAAGAATGGCAAGAACTCTACAACCAGCACTTTCCCACCCACCTACGTCTCCACGTCCTCATGTCCTCTTCATGAGCACCAACACTCCCAGTTGCTGACAGGCCAGATAAGTGTTGGTTGTTCCCAACCAAGGCTGTATACAAACAGTGGACTCTAGCACGCCGACATATTGGAAAACTAGCACTGGCCACTTAATCAGAAACACACACCTTGTACTTCCAGTCACTGGTCACAGTGTACGCTTTGTCTCCCGGCACACTGATTTGCATCTTCTTGTCTATCCACTAATAAGCCCTCTCTCCATCCTCCACAGTACTGGGATCTCCCCCTCTGTTCTCATTGGCTGAAGCTGGAAATCAGGTGAATGTTACCTGTGTGTCAGGTGGATGGTCACCCAAGCCCACCCTCAACTGGAGAGACAGTGGAGGAAGAGAACTTGAACACAGCCACATTCAGTACAAAACAGGTACTAGATTTTAACACACTCATAGAATAGCTGCACCCAGAACAAATCACCTGACGGGAATGAAACCTGGTGTGTAGGTGTGACATCATGAGACACGACAATGATTCAAGTTAGTGCAGCACCATCGGCAGACGGCTGCACCACGCAGGAATCCATGCACAAAGACCGTTACCACGACTGTCCTTAACACCACGTCACCAAAGACTGCAGTGGTGTCGTACCAGACTGTCATGGAGTGACTCAGAATGGCAGCGGGTCATCTTCAGTGACGAGTCCCACTTTAGTCTTGGTGGAGACGCCCAACGAATCCGTGTGTGGAGGCTCCGTGGTCAGCACCGAGATGAACAGTTTGTTGTCACACGTCCAGAAGGCCTGGTGTCACTCCACCTCCACCCCTACCGCACCATCTGCAGGAACTGTGTGAGGATGTTCAAGCTGCATGGGATGGATTATCACAGGACTCCATTAGGAACCTCTACAGCTCCATACCGAGACGTCTGGCATGTTGGGTTAAGCAAACTACCCCCCCATCCCGCCCAACACCGCCATACTGAGAGACAGACTTCTGTATGTGTAGCTCAATAAATATTGATCATATCAGTCTAAATTTATCATCAGTTATTGATCCTGGTAACCTTTATCTTCCTTCCCAACAGCACCGCACTCCCACACCTCCTTCTGGGTGCAGCTGTACACACACACTACATGACCAGAAGCATATAGATATTTGTTCTGATTGGTGGGTGTGGCTATAGTAGTGCTGATAATCATATTGGATTAAATCAAATACCCAATAGGTATATGTGGATATGATATTCAGACATTCATGTATTGTGTTTCTCTCTCTCCATCATACAGACTCTGAAGGGTTGGTGAATGTGAGCTCCTGGCTGTTTGTCTCTCCCTCGGAGTCAGAGTGGATCTCCTGTTCTGTGGGGGTTTCTGATCAGGAGGTGAAGGAGGCAAGAGTGGTGCCACACAAAGGTAAGACCATCTTCCTGGTGTTAGGAAGTGGCGTTACCTCAGGGGATGGTTTGGGAACGCCCACACCTGTATAAGCTGTGAGGTGTTATCTTGTGAGTGAGGCTGAACGCTAGCCGGCGCTCATGCCAAGGTGATGTGAATTATCGAACATGATGGTAAAGTGCTAACTGGGGTCCAAGCCACACAAGAACCCTAAACCACTGGCATCATGACTCATCAGATCACGCCACATGTTCCCAGTCCTCTAGTCAGATGCTGCCGGTCACCGCCATTAAGCACCCGTGTGTGGACACGGTGCTGTCCACTAAGGACAGCAATGCTTTCAGTGGTATATTCCCGGTGCACACATGACACTGTGGAATATGGAATGCTAAATTCTTTGGAAAATGAAATGTCTCATCCATCTGGCACCCACTATCATGCCTTGTTCGAACTTGCCATGAGCACGCTGGCCAGGGTTCAACCTCACCTATAAGATAACACCTCACACCTGTGAGCGTTGCCAAGCCGAGGTACCACTCCTTCATAATGAACTTGATATCTGATCATAATCACGCTGATATCACATGACTTTGGGCACAAATTAACTTTCTGGACTAGCTCCCATGTCCCATACATTTCCCTGAACTAGAGCTGGTGATCTTTAAATCGAAGCTCAGTTATTAATGGGATTAAATGTGATTTTAATGTGCTGTAAATACAGTGTCTACTTTAAATCCATGTTAATGTGTGTGTAGGGGTTCTGGAGGGAGGCGTTCATCTCCATTCTAGTACTTTCACTAATACATCATCCCTCATCATCATCATCCTCACTGCTCTTCTTCTCGTAGTAAGATCAGGTACTGTATAAAACTATAATATTCATAAATAGACATACACCTACAACATGACAGTAACCAGTAATATACAGTTATTCCTCATGTTCTGTTTCCACAACAGGTTTATTCCCACATGGCTTATTTCATAAACATGCTAAAGCAGCAGGTACGAGTTACACTTCTGTAACATCTTACCATTATTATTATTATTATTATTATTACCACCATTATTATTATTATCATCATTATTATTAAATCATTAATAAATTTATTCATTTATGTTCTGAGCCACTTGTCTTTCTGGATTATGGAAAATGCACAAGCCTTATTATTATTATTATTATTTAGTTGATCATTAGTGCTAATTTTTTTTTTTTTTAGGTATAACTATTAAGTTATTATGATCAAGTCTATATTACACAGTTTTTATTAAACAGCCAGACAAGTAAAAACAGGTAGAGCTTAACACCACTTACCACCTTTTAGTAAAGGTTCTATTTAGAACCATGAGTTCCACATAGAATTATTTGCATATGCAAAATCTTCGTTGCATGGTGATGTGGTTCTTCAGGTCGATGTAGAAAGTGCTGTATAAGGTTCTATATAGTGCCATGAAGAATTTGTCTACTGTTATGATGTCAAGCTTGTAGCATGAGCAGAGCTCTTATTTGGTGCTACTGTTTATAGAACCATTTCAAACAGGTAAATCAGTCTGGAGAACCATCTCACCACCTGTCAAAGAACCATGTAAAGAGGAAATGTGTTGTCCTCGCTGAAGAAGCCATGTTTTACAGTGTAGTCTATAAGACGGCTGGAGCAGGTGCATTATGAGTGATGGGTTTACAGATTGGTGTCAGCTCTGTTGTCCCACATGTCTGGATGATGAAGTGCTTCAGATTAACTTCCTATGTTTGTCATGCAGATAATCCCAGAGAAAGCAGTGGAGAAGAAGGTGATCCCCTTACAGGTAACTATATTGACTGACATTTGGTAAATACTAGCACACTGGTAAATATTTATAATTATGGTTGCGCATTGCAAAGCAATGTTGGATTGACCCGCACTCGTTCCTTTCTCTTTCTTTTTGCATTCCTTTTCCCTCCCATAGAGAATGAATGGGATGGAAAATGGTTTGCCTATGTACTCCACTCCTGCTCGAATTTGGAGACTCCAAATTGGATACACTGGCTCGGGGCGAGGCATTCCGTGTTGGATAGAACCACCCTCGTCCGTTTCTCATTTGTTTCACACTACGGGCAGGTCCCCAAGCACTAATCCACAGCCATACTTACCCACACTCGTCTATCTGTCGTTTATTCATCCCTAGTTCCTCCCATAGAGTCCTAGTCATTTCAAGCCCAAACCAAACCCGGAGGTTTCCTTCGTCTGGGAGGCGCGAAACTTCACATACACACTAACGGCAGGTCCCCCATGCACTAGTGCACAGCCATACTGACCCACACTCGTCTATCTGTCGTTTATTCATCCCTTGTTTCTCCCGTAGAGTCCTAGTCATTTCAAGCCCAAACCAAACCCGGCTGTTTCCTTTGCCTGAGAGATGCGAAACTTCACCTACACACTAAGGGCAGGTCCCCAAACACTAATCCACAGCCATACTGGCCCGCACTCCTCTATCTGTCGTTTATTCATCCCTCGTTCCTCCCATAGAGGCCCAGTCGTTTCAGGCCCAAACCAAATCCGGCTGTTTCCTTAACCTGAGAGGCGCAAAACTTCACATACACACTAAGAGCAGGTCCCCAAACACTAATCCACAACCATACTGACCTGCACTCGTCTATCTGTCGTCTATTCATCCCTCATTCCTCTCTTAGAGTCCCAGTCTTTTTAAGCCAAAACCAAACCCGGCTGTTTTGTTCGCCTGAGAGGCGCAAAACTACACATACACACTAAAGGCAGGTCCCCAAACACTAATCCACAGCCATACTGACCCACACTCGTCTATCTGTCGTCTATGCATCCCTTGTTCCTCCTATAGAGTCCCAGTCATTCCCAGCCCAAACCAAACCCTGCTGTTTCGTTCGCCTGAGAGGCGCCGAACTTCACATACACAATAAGGGCAGGTCCCCAAACACTAATCCACAGCCATACTGACCCACACTCGTCTATCTGTCATCTATTCATCCCTCGTTCCTCCCATAGAATCCCAGTCTTTTCAAGCCAAAACCAAACCCAGCTGTTTCGTTTGCCTGAGAGGCGCAAAACTTCACATACACACTAAGGGCAGGTCCCCAAACACTAATACACAACCATACTGACCCTCACTCGTCTATCTGTCGTCTATTCATCCCTTGTTTCTCCTATAGAGTCCCAGTCATTTTCGCCCCAAACCAAGCAGTAATGCTTTCGTTCGCCCGAGAGCCAGCAAACTTCACGAACTCACTGAGGGCAGGCGCCCAGACGCTAATCCACAGACATACCGACCCGCACTCGTTTACTCATCCCTTGTTCCTCACTGAGCAAGCTGCGCAACCGTCCCGCGTTTCCTTCAGGAAGTGCACTTTTTTCTACCATGAAACTGTGAAATGTGTTGTGTAGTTATGGTAGTGAGGAATCTCAGACCTTGTACTAGTGGTTTCATTGGAGATCTAAATCACAACAGTAGAATAGTTTGAAAGGGGATCTGTTCTGCTTTTTCTCCTTTTTACAAGTATATCCAGTTTATGGTTAAGGACATCCTGAAAACAGATGTTGGTGATACATGCCTTGTTCAGTCCTCTGGACTGATTCTAAAACTTGTACACCTTAAAGACAAATATATATTAAAAATTGTCTGCTAGAAAAGCTATTACCTAAAACCGGCTACAACCGGTTCCTCTATTAATATCTGCATTTTGGCAAATTATAAATAAAACATAAGATACATACATGCTAAAGCTATAAATAGATAACACGGTCAATTTGTATGATATAGGATCAAAGCTTTGTATTTTAAAGTTGTTCATATTGTGTATATTGCACGTAAGACAGATGGCTTACCTTGAGATTGTAATTTCAGTGAATAAAGATTGTAAAGTTTCTGCTGCTGAGAAGGCAGATTCAGAAAAACTGTGAACTCTTTTCTGGTTAAAAGGAAAATGAATTGAAAATGAAAATTAAGTTCCATTTAAAGATTCTCTACTATTAACATATTAACTGAACAGAGTTAATGAGTATATCCATACAGGTACCAGTTCACCTGTACCTTCAGGATCTGCTGAAGAAACGATTAAGATCTGGAACCAACATAAAGAACGTAAAGGTATATAAAGTCCCCTCACCTTTAACATTTATTAACACGTACCATCTTAGCTCTGATCAGATTAACTATCCCTCCTTCTCTTCCACAGAGAAGCTTACTACAGATCCTGATGCACGTCACAGATCTCTGACTACAACACGAGAGGGAACTGGTGTTTATCTAGGACAACTGGACTCATACAGACAGAACCAGTCAGACCCATTTCCTCACGCCCTGAGTAGAGAGGAGTTCTCCTCAGGACTAAACTACTGGGAAGTAAAAGTTAAACGTAAACTGTCATGGTGTGTGGGGGTGACCCAGAAGCCCCCCACTCAGGAGACCTTCACAGCTCTCTGTTATGAAGAAGGCCGTGGTATTTACCCCAGTAGTGACCCTCGTACTGGAGTATCTGCTGAAGGTCATGTTACCACCCTGGGTCTGCTCTTAGACTTCAATAACAGACGTCTGTCCTTCTATAATGTAGATCTACAAACTCACCTCCATACCTTCATCATGGAGAACATGAAGAACAGGACGTACTGTGCTCTGATCAGTCCAGGGAGTAAAGATACAGACCCTGTTAGTTTTGATAGTTAGTGGCCTGAGATACTACCAGCAAACATGAGATACCTTTTGGGGTCAATTTTTAAAAAAATCATTTCTGTAACATGTTAAATATTCTATGACTGAAGGTACATGGGTTTATACATTTGGTTTTATGTTTGCTTGTTTGTTTGTATTAAAGCTAAAAATGTACATTTTGAAGTTTGGAGTAACAATAAACAATAAAGAGGAAACCTTTATGTATGTTAATAGATCACCATGGATATAGTACAGTCTGCCTGCAGTGTGTTTGAAGCTGCATAGTACATATTACAATATCTCAATAGAACGTATACAGAATAGAACAGATAATAATTTGTTATTATATAAATTTAATAATACACATAGTGTATATATAATCTATAAAGATATGGTTTCTTTCTTAATTTATTCCACTACAGGTTTTTATATGTAAATACAGTTTTGGTTATGTTTATTTATATGCTGAGAAATGCATACTATCACTGTGAAATGTATCTTTAGAATGGTAACTTCTTATAAAATGGACAAGACACATTATTACTACATGTAAATAAAACAAGACTTCCTAAAATAAATTTTGGGTAATTGCTTTTTATCTATGGTTTGTGAGATATACCTACTGTCTAGAGGGCAGCTGGCATTTCAAAATAAGGCTAAAACAAGAAAACAAAAACTTCTTTTTCCAGAAAAGGGCTGGTACTCCTGGCAGAAACTTGGCGTTAGTTTGGTAACGTGTCGGCCTCACTGTAGACTCATATTCAATCCTACTGTACTGCAGTGCAGCAAGAAATATTTTACATTCCAGAGAACATAGAGTAAAATATTACACATGCTTGTATGATGAAGCTTTGATCAAAAATACAAAAAAACTTAAAAACACGACTCAAAACGCCCTGATTAGCCCAATCTATGAACTGAGTGGGTGTGGTTTATGCATGAACAAAGGAATGAAGGAAGGAATAGTGTTGGTGATGGATAAAGGAATGAAGGGATGAAGGAACAATGTTGGTGTAGCAATAAAGGAATGAATGGATGAAGGAACAGTTTTGGTGATGGGTAAAGAAATGAACGGATAAAGGAACAGTGTTGGTGATGGGTAAAGAAATGAACGGATGAAGGAACAGTGTTGGTGATGGATCAAGGAATGAAGGGAGGAAGGAACAATGTTGCTGATGGATAAAGGAATGAACGGATAAAGGAACAGTGTTGGTGTAGTAATAAAGGGATGAACGGATGAAGGAACAGTGTTGGTGATGGATAAAGGAATGAACGGATGTAGGAACAATGTTGGTGATGGATAAAGGAACAAACAAATGAAGGAATAATCTCGGTGTAGTAATAAAGGAATGAACAGATGAAGGAACAATGTTGGTGTAGTAATAAAGGGATGAAGTAACAATGTTGGTGATGGATAAAGAAATGAATGGATGAAGGAACAATGTTGGTGATGGATATAGAAATGAAGGAACAATGTTGGTGTAGCAATAAAGGAAGGAATGGATAAAGGAACAATGTTGGTGATGGGTAAAGGAATGAACGGATGAAGGAACAGTGTTGGTGATGGATAAAGGAATGAACGGATGAAGGAACAATGTTGGTGGTGGATAAAGGAATGAACGGATGAAGGAACAATGTTGGTGATGCATAAAGGAATGAAGGAACAATGCTGCTGTATGGATAAAGGAATGAACAAATGAAGGAATAATCTTGGTGTAGTAATAAAGCAATGAACAGATGAAGAAACAATGTTGGTGTAGTAATAAAGGGATGAACGGATGAAGGAACAATGTTGGTGACGGGTAAAGGAATGAACGGATGAAGGAACAGTGTTGGTGATGGATAAAGGAATGAACGGATAAAGGGACAGTGTTGATGTAGTGATAAAGGAATGAACAGATGAAGGAACAATGTTGGTGTAGTAATAAAGGGATGAAGGAACAGTGTTGGTGATGGGTAAAGAAATGAACGGATGAAGGAACAATGTTGGTGATGGATAAAGGAATGAAGGAATAAAGGAACAATGTTGGTGATGGATACAGGAATGAACGGATGAAGGAACCATGCTGGTGATGGATAAAGGAATAAACGGACAAAGGAACGATGCTGGTGATGGATAGAGGAATGAACGGACGGAGGAACCATGCTGGTGATGGATAGAGGAATGAACGGACGAAGGAACCATGCTGGTGAAGGATACAGGAATAAACGGACGAAGGAACGATGCTGGTGAAGGATACAGGAATGAACGGACGAAGGAACGATGCTGGCGATGGATACAGGAATGAACGGACGAAGGAACGATGCTGGCGATGGATACAGGAATGAAGGGATGAAGGAACGATGCTGGCGATGGATACAGGAATGAACGGACGAAGGAACGATGCTGGCGATGGATACAGGAATGAACGGACGAAGGAACGATGCTGGCGATGGATACAGGAATGAACGGACGAAGGAACGATGCTGGCGATGGATACAGGAATGAACGGACGAAGGAACGATGCTGGCGATGGATACAGGAATGAACGGACGAAGGAACGATGCTGGCGATGGATACAGGAATGAACGGACGAAGGAACGATGCTGGCGAAGGATACAGGAATGAACGGACGAAGGAACGATGCTGGCGAAGGATACAGGAATGAACGGACGAAGGAACGATGCTGGTGAAGGATACAGGAATGAACGGACGAAGGAACGATGCTGGTGAAGGATACAGGAATGAACGGACGAAGGAACCATGCTGGTGATGGATAAAGGAATGAACGGACGAAGGAACCATGCTGGTGATGGATAAAGGAATTAACAGACGAAGGAACCATGCTGGTGATGGATAAAGGAATGAACGGACGAAGGAACCATGCTGGTGATGGATAAAGGAATGAACGGACGAAGGAACGATGCTGGTGATGGATAGAGGAATGAACGGACGAAGGAGCGATGCTGGTGATGGATACAGGAATGAACGGATGAAGGAACCATGCTGGTGATGGATACAGGAATGAACGGATGAAGGAACGATGCTGGTGATGGATACAGGAATGAACGGATGAAGGAACGATGCTGGTGATGGATACAGGAATGAACGGATGAGGGAACGATGCTGGTGATGGATAGAGGAATGAACGGACAAAGGAACCATGCTGGTGATGGATACAGGAATGTACGGACAAAGGAACGATGCTGGTGATGGATAGAGGAATGAACGGACGAAGGAGCGATGCTGGTGATGGATAGAGGAATGAACGGATGAAGGAATGATGCTGGTGATGGATACAGGAATGAACGGATGAAGGAACGATGCTGGTGATGGACACAGATGTACAGACTCCCTTTCACAGCTAGGGTGAGCAATTTAGCATCTCCAGCTCACCTGACAGCATGTCTACAGGCTGTAGGAGGAAACCCACACAGACACAGGGAGAACATGCAAACTCCTTACCAAAAGGAACATACTTGGCAAAACAGACAGATTTCGATTCGGATACACTCAGTATGCTCACCAAACACTAGCCTGATTTCATGTGCACATATCTCCAATATGGAAGCACACCCACACAGGCAGATCCTGTTCCGCTCATATTTCAGCGCCTCATTTACATTATATTTATTTATGCTCCGCCACCGTTACAGGCTGGGACATGACTACAGCACAGCCACACTGTCTGGCGGTTCTCAGACTCAGGTCTGGTAACTGATTTCCAAGTCTGGTTTTGTTTTATATCTGTTTAGATTACTTCTAATATTTGCTGGATGCTTATAATAACTCTCTATTTTGTTATCATACAGATATCCTAGATATTACACCCTCATCGGAACGGATTCCAGCAGGACGAGAAAGAGAAAGTCAGGAGGTCCAGAGGACAATCGGCTGATCTGTAGTTCACAGCAACAGGTAAGAATTTGAAGAATAGGTGGGGATCAGGTCCATATAAGCGTTGAACGATCTTCATACATCAATCACCTGAACTTTCCGATCTTTACATCTGAGATTGGTTATGAGGTCCAGTTCTGTAGTTTAATACCATTTCATTGTTATTGTGTTTTTACTAAGCTTGAAAGTAGAAAATTGGGGACTGCAGAAATGTGTGAGTTCCACAGTACACATCACCCACAGGTCTAAAACAGGTCACATAAATGTTTCATTTAACAATAACGATAGTAAAACTCATGGTATATTACAATACGAAACCAAATGATACAGCTCTGGTTAAGTCTAAAAGCCCACCTGATCAGTGTCTCTAGGTGAACAGGTTCTGGGTTTGTGTTGGCTCTGTTTGATTCTCTACACTACTGGAACCATGTCTCCCAAACTCCAGATCAGATATTGTATTAGATCTGTGTATTTAGAAAATCACTAATGACCTCCAGAAGCCTGTTTTTAGAACCATGCTCGCTGTGCGTTTCACCCCAGCCACCGCTCGCCAGTCTCTCTGTAGGCCACTTGAGGTCATCTTACGGTGGGTAAGGGACATTGGAATGAGGTGGCGCTCATCACGGTCAGTAGAGAGTGGGTTTGGCCCTCTGCCAGTCTGTAGCTGTGTTGTCCTGTGTGTTTGCTGCTGGACCTTGTTCTTATGAACCAGACGCTCACTGTATCTGCCAGTAAAGCTAGAACCCAACCTTCGGTTCCTCACTGAGAACCTGCTGTATATGTGGAGATGCTGATTTAAGATGAACTGTAGTGGGCTCTTATTTATTTACAGAGCTGTGTATATGTTATACTTTACATTTTATTAGTAATCAGGACTAATTTTGTTTAATTCTGTTAGTACAGAAATCCAGCTAATTCCAAGGAGTTAATTTATCTTCTGTATACGCAGTTTTAGCCACCCCTGACAAATCACATGCTACATGTATATGTACTGATCATTAAAGAAAACCTGCACCCAGAATCAACCAACAGGTACGAAACATGGTGTGTAGGTTTGACACTGTGAGACAGGCTAATGATCCCAGTCTTATCATCTGCACGTGTGACATAAGCAAAGATGGTCCTTACCTCTGTACCTGACTGACCCAACAGCCACGATTACAGACATCCAGCAAGCAGTGGTGTCCTCCATGAGTCATCCTGTTAGTGCAGCACCGTTGGCAGACGGCTGCACCACGCAGGACCACATGCACACAGACCGTTACCACGACTGTCCTTAACACCACGTCACCGTCACCAAAGACTGCAGTGGTGTCGTACCAGACTGTGAAGGAGTGACTCAGAATGGCAGCGGGTCATCTTCAGTGACGAGTCCCGCTTTAGTCTTGGTGGAGACGCCCAACAAATCCGTGTGTGGAGGCACCGTGGTCAGCACCGAGATGAACGGTTTGTGGAAGACCTGGTGTCCCTCCACCTCCACCCCTACCTCACCATCTGCAGGAACTGTGTGAGGATGTTCAAGCTGCCTGGAATGGATTATCACAGGACACCATTAGGAACCTCTACAGCTCCAGGTCGAGTTCTAACTCAGTAAAACTACACAGCCCAGGAAACCATACCATACCAAACCAGTCCGTCAATAAAACACAATTTTACAGGAAACAACAAAAATGAGAAGTGGCACTAATCCAGCTGATTCCACTAGCTAGTTCTCTTTATGGTGCTAATAAGAGTCACCTGGTTTAGTGCACTATGGTAGGTTAGTACTTCCTCTCTTTGAGAAGAGGGACCCAGATCTTAATGCGAGTGAACACACTATTTGTCGCAACACAACAGGAAATTCCCCCCACTACTACTGTACTCCACTCACCCCAGGAGACTCCATTACTGAAGGAGGCATGTTGGAGCTCGTCGTAAAGGTTTCCACAGAACCCTTTTTGAAGCCCGTATTACTCTGAGAATGTAATGTAATGTAGTCAGATGAAACAACAATGGGTATGACACCATGTGTGAAGGAGAACTGGCTCTGCATGTGTACCTACAAACAGCACACCAACTGTACTGTAACTAGTAACCAATGTGAAACCATGTTTACACTGTAACCATTTAAACTGTGTTTCTTATTTGCAGCTATGCTACTGATATACATGGCATCTGTTCTTATCTGCTCGACAGCAGCAGGTAATACAACCCTCTTTTACCATCTCCAATTATCTAGCCTATATAGTCAACTTTTTTTTTTTAAATTTTTACAACACATTTACTAAAGAATTAAACAGCCGGTTGGCACATCACACACCCCAGGTTTTTATGGGCTTAAGATGAGGAGGAAAACACTGTCATGGAAGAAGCGTGATTTTTATGTTCAGTAAATTATATGTAGTAAATCTTCAGTAAATTTTATGTTCATTTTTGTGTCGATCTGGACAAATATTTTGGGTCACTGTTGTTCTGTATGCCATGTACCCTGATGAGTTGGACAAAGGGGCAGTTGTGTGCTGGAGGTTAGGTAACCATACTTGTAAACGGAGGGTAGCTGGTTTGATATATACACCCCACGTACTGCCTAAAAGAGAGTTAGACACTTTACTGAACTTTAAAGAGTAAAATTCTGTATAAATGGAAATATACATAAGGATTTCTAGGGGTGCCAATAATTCTAGATGTAAGGTTCAGGCCAAGTTAAGATGTAAGCAGATGAGGCTCATAGCCAAAAACATGCAAAGGGTCAGCACAACCATGAGGGGCAATCCAGAGGCAAAGTCAAAACTCAAAGCCAAAGGAGAACCAAAAATAGAATAAGGGTTAATGAAGGATGAGTACATACGGGACTGATAAACTGAGGCAAACAAGAAGTCTTCAGGCGAGGCCAATCTGGGATAGGCCGCAGGCTGTGTGCAGGAGGTCACATGATCACCAGAGGTATTCTGGGAATTGGAGTTCTCAGGCGTTAGAGTCTGTGCTGAGCCAGAGGGAATCGTGACAGTGACACAGACGATTTTTAATATTTATTTCCTAATGAGAGAGTTTTATTTTATCTCAGAATAAATTGACTTCAAAGAATTAATTTTTCAGTTTTCCATTGTGATATTAAAAAGATTATTTTTCCAGCAAAATAAAACTTTTTTACATTTTTATATAATGATATTTGTTCCTGATGGAAATCTGACAAAGCATTAAGGCATATATAGTGTCATTTTTAAATCTTAAATCTTTTCCTCCTCTCTTTTCTCTCTACAGCATCAGAGTTCTCTCTAACCGTTCCCAATGGTTCAGTGTCAGAGCCATTGGGGTCATCGGTGGTTCTGCCGTGTGGTCTTTCTCCATCTTTAAATGCCAAAACGTTTGAGGTTCAGTGGCACAGAAATAATCACAAAAATCTGGTTCTGCTGTACAAAGATCTAAAGGTCCAGGAGACCAATGGAGATGGTCGGTACAGAGACAGAGTGTCTCTGATTGGAGAACTGGAGAAAGGGAACGTCTCTCTGAAGCTGGAGAACCTCACACTAGCAGACACAGGAGAATACGTCTGCTATGTTAAGAGTCTCACCTGGTACGAATCTGCTACAGTCAACCTCACAGTAAAAGGTAAGACCTTCACTCACCTGAACGTTCTGCTAAGGTCTGCTTTCCAAAATTCATACACTGTGAAAACTGAAATGACTCTAGATGGTCCGACAAGATGCTCAAAGAACCAAAACGGACATTTAGGTCTCTCAGAAAAACATCTCGAGGGTCTACAAGTCCTTGCAAGGAACCTCTAACTACCTCAGTGGGTTTGATCATGACCACACCTCATCTCCTAGCTGAAGTCATCTTCTACCCAGCTCACTTTGTTAAGCACCTTTGTTATTCAGAGGAAGTTTTAGGACAAAAAAGTGGTCATCATACACATCATATACGTCACGTTTCTAGGATTCCTCAAAGGGGTTCCTCATGGTTTCTTGAGGAACTAAACCGTCTGCAGAGTTCATAGTGTAGTTACATATAAAGAAGTAGCCTTGATTAGCAAATTCGAGGAAAGGCGAGAACTCTACAACCAGCACAGCGCCTTTCCCACCAACCTACGTCTCCACGTTCTCATCATGAGCACAAACACCCCCCAGTTGCTGACAGGCCGGATTAGTGTTGTTTGGTGGTTCCCAACCAAGGCTGTATACAAACACAGGACTTGACTCTAGCACGCCGACATAATGGAAAACTAGTACTGGCCACTTTATCAGAAACACCCACCTTGTACATTGTATGCATTATGCCATTGCCTGATCGTGGATTAGAACCCCCTCCCAGGTAAAGACTATAGTCCCTAGCCCTAGACCTTCCTCAGTGGTCACTTTCTGACCAAAGAGGAAGTGAATAGACATCACAGACATCAACAAAACATAAGTCAGAGGGCCTGTCGTGTTTTGGCTCTATACTTATTTACTTAAACATATGTGTATCTGTACTGTAAAACTTCCCCCAGGTAATAATTAGGTATATATCGTCACTGTCCAAAGAAAAACAAGTATCTCCAAAATGGCAACTTTACAGGAGAGGCCAAAAACCTCACTTAACTTCAATGCAAGTCAATGGAACCAGACATCCTTCCGAGCACTTCTGGGCCATTTCAGTTGGTCTGTTCATCATGCAAATCTCACCAAGTGTAAACAGCAGCGGCTGTTTTCAAATGATGCATAAAAGTAAAAATGGACAAAAATGGAGATACTTGTTTTTCATTGGACAGCGATGATATACACTTATAACTTAATAACTTCAAATACGTTTCACTACAGTAGTACTTTAGGGTACCTAATACAAGTATACCGAGTAAGTATATATAAGTATATACACCTATATACTAGAAATGAACGTTAATATGTACTCTGAATTAATCTTAGAGGTGTCTCAACATAGTAGTTCTATTTATGTATATACCTAATAACATTGATGATATATATTTAGCATATCAAGTACATAGTATATCTTAAGTATACTTAGTAAGTTATACTAAGTATGTTTAAAATTAAGTAACCTCAGTGTACGTTTTCCCGGCACACTCGGATTTGAATCGTTTTGTCTATCCATTAATAAGCCCTCTCTCCATCCTCCACAGTACTGGGATCGTCCCCTCTGTTCTCATTGGCTAAAGCTGGAAATCAGGTGAATGTTACCTGTGTGTCAGGTGGATGGTCACCCAAGCCCACCGTCACCTGGAGAGAAAGTGGAGGAAGAGAACTCAGACACAGCCACATTCACTACACAACAGGTACTAGATATTAACACCTCATTTTTAGAAAGTCAGGAAAACAGTTTTGGATGGTACGAACTGAACTTAATAAAGGAGAACTCTGAAAATGGTTAAGACTGCAGATTCGCAGACACATGGCCTATTCTATTTCTAATACTGTACTACACATACACTCGTAGAATAGCTGCATCCAGAACCTGGTGGGTAAGTGTGACATCATTAGACACGACAATGATTCAAGTTAGTGCAGCACCATCGGCAGACGGCTGCACCACGCAGGACTACATGCACACAGACCATTACCACGACTGTCCTTAACACCACGTCACCGTCACCAAAGACCTGGTGTCCCTCCACCTCCACCGCACCATCTGCAGGAACTGTGTGAGGATGTTCAAGCTGCATGGGATGGATTATCACAGGACACCATTAGGAACCTCTACAGCTCCATACCGAGACGTCTGGCGTGTTGGGTTAGCAAACACGGCGGCCCGACGCCATACTGAGAGACAGACTTCTGTATGTGTAGCTCAATAAATATTGATCATATCAGTCTAAATTTATCATCAGTTATTGATCGTGGTAACCTTTATCTTCCTTACCAACACCACCACACTCCCACACCTCCTTCTGGGTGCAGCTGTACACACACACCACATGACCAGAAGCATATAGATATCTGTTCTGTTTGTGTTACGCCCCTGAAAAAGGGAAAGATAAAGAATAATTGCAGACGCAAACATGGCACTGAGTACTGCTCACAGCTGCATTACTTTGAGTGATAGTTTTGTATATAGATTCAAGATTCATTACATTTCACATATATATATATATATATATATATATATATATATATATATATATATATATATATATATATATATATAATAAACAAGTACATTAAACACAGGAGCTTTCAGCCAATTCAAATGAAATACCTGCTTAGTGCAATATCTCACTCTTAAACAGTCACCAGCAAAGCTCTTAGCACATTCTCATTTTTTTCAATATATATTTCACAAGCTTTACTACACAAAACAATGCTTAGTTACTTGAAATTTACAGCTGTTCACAAACCTCATATTACCTTTAGCAGTTACATATTAAATAAACATCCTGGGCCAACGAACCCAAACACCACAATTGCCCCCACAACTGAAAACAGACAGGTCCAACCCGCTCCACTAGGCTGCTCAGTCGGCCAAAATTACTTACTTCTACAAAAGTTACTTGAGCTACAGTAGAAAAATAAGTACAAAACCTGTAAAAGTCGCTACTATTGCATTATCCGCTCACATTAAACGAACAAACAGCGTCTCAGAGCTAATCCAAACTCCCGCCGTAGCGCCATGCTAATGTGCTAAGCTAGCTACATTTAGCTAAGAAACATCGGATAAACTGGGTAAATACGCCTCGAAAACGAACACAAAACGACATTTTACTTTCAAGAATGTCTCTATGAACATTTCACAGTCTGTTTGTTCACTTGGTCGTACATGAGAGAGGGAAGGATAAAGAGTAATTGTAGAAGCAAACACGACGCTGAGTACTGCTCACAGCTGCAGTACGTTATGAGTGATGCAAGCCCAGCGCGCGCTATACCGGTCCCCTCGCTCAGTCCGAACCAATCGCACATCGATCACATAGGCATAACCAATAGAAAACCCAGTAATAGATCATCCATAGAAAGAAACTCTTTAACAACAATATTAAAGTGGAAAAGAACATTTTTGTTTCTTTTTTTTCATTTCCTTTTTTTCACGTGTCACAGTTGGTGGGCGTGGTTACTTGTGTAGCAAAGTAGTGCTGATAATAAAAGATTATTTATATTAATTATATACGATCATAATATATGTGTTCAGACATTCATGTATTGTGTTTCATTCTCTCTCTCTCTCTCTTTCTCTCTCTAATACAGGCTCTCAAGGGTTGGTGAGGGTGAGCTCCTGGCTGCTGTTTTCTCCCTCGGAGTCAGAGTGGATCTCCTGTTCTGTGGGGGTTTCTGATCAGGAGGTGAAGGAGGCAAGAGTGGTGCCACACAAAGGTAAGACCATCTTCCTGGTGTTAGGAAGTGGCGTTACCTCAGGGGATGGTTTGGGAATGCCCACACCTGTATAAGCTGTGAGGTGTTATCTTGTGAGTGAGGCTAACTGGGGTCCACGCCACACAAGAACCCTAAACCACTGGCATCATGACTCATCAGATCACGCCACATGTTCCCGGTCCTCTAGTCAGACGCCGCCGGTCACCGCCATTAAGCACCCGTGTGCGGACACTGTACTGTCCACTATGGACAGTAATGCTTTCAGTGGTGTATTCCCGGTGCACACATGACACTGTGGAATATGGAATGTAAAATTCTTTGGAAAATGGAATGTCTCATCCATCTGGCACCCACTATCCTGCTTTGTTCAAACTTGCCATGAGCAGGCTGGCCAGGGTTCAACCTCACCTACAAGATAACTTTGATTTTAATGTGCTGTGAAATACAGTGCTACTTTAAATCCATGTTAATGTGTGTGTAGGATTCTGGAGGGAGGCGTTCATCTCCATTCTAGTACTTTCACTAATCATCATCATCCTCCTCACTGCTCTTCTTCTCGTAGTAAGATCAGGTACAGTTTAAATCTAATAACATTCATAAATAGACATATACTACAACATACTGTACCAGTAATACAGTTATTCCTCATGTTCTGTTTCAATAACAGGTTTATTCGGACATGGCTTATTCCGTAAACATGCTAAAGCAGCAGGTACGAGTTACACTTCTGTAACATTAATCATAACTGAGTGGATAAAGAATTCTGGAATTACTGTCAGAGCTATGGATAAAACTCTTTATTTGTGTGTTTATCTTATCTGCAGTAGGTGCTAGCTAATACGAATAATCAGTGCTAGCTAATACTTTGTTTCAGGTATTACTGTAAAGCCATTATGATGTTGCAGCTTCAGATTCTTCGCGTGGTGAAGTGCTTCTCCAGACTGTTGGAGAATGTGCTGTATATGGTTCTACATCCAGAACACTCCAGAAAGTGTTCTTCTATCGTTATGATGCCAAGCTTGTAACACTAGCAGAACCGCAATATTAAAAACAAATATGTTTTATTGAAAGTACACACACTGGCTCTGTTCAGTTTCTTAATGTGTCATTGCAGCATTGCTAGCTTAAATTAGAAAACCCTCTGCAGATCACATGACTTGAAGTTCTTTATATAAAGTTCTTCATATAAACAGAACAATGCTGGACTAACGTTACAGCTCAGCCTCTTTACACCTTCTATCTTTTAGTTTCAGGTTGTGAAGGGATAATAACCTGATACAAATTATGTATGTATTGCAAGCTCAACATACCAGACGTCTCGGTATGGAGCTGTAGAGGTTCCTAATGGTGTCCTGTGGTAATCCATCCCATGCAGCTTGAACATCCTCACACAGTTCCTGCAGATTTTGCAGTAGGGTTGGAGGTGACACCAGCGAACAGAGTGAAGAGTGCATAGTTTTTGTAGTCATGAGGTTGAGGAATTGCAGACCTCTACACCGACCTATAGTGTAAAAGGGATTACGATTAGCACTGCAGTAATCTATTCTATTCCATAAATAGTTTTTTCATTCGTGACATAATCTCGTATCTCCTCTTTGGAAGGTGGGGTTTAAAGACTGAGAGTGAATACAAATGTACATGCCTTGTTGTTTTCTTTAAAATGATTCTGAAACCTAAACAATTTAAATATACAAACAGTTACAGAAAAGCTAAATGGCTACAAACAGATCATCCAATAATAACAAACTAGATTTAGGGAAATTACAGCTTGGATTACATTGAGGTTTCAATAGGTACTATTATAAAATGAGCGTGGGTTAAATGATAAACTACACATAACACAGTGTAGAAATACAACCTGAAGCTAACAACAATATCTAACATAAACAGCGACGCAGCATGTTTTTAAACATGATCCCATGATCCCAAAAAACCAAGAGATTGACTGTGAATACCAAGAGAAAATGTGGCCTGTAGGGCCTACACGAGCTGTAAATTGATTTTTGGATTTATATATTCCATTAAAATGATCTATTTAATATATTTCATCATTATTTCTGTAATTTCACATTTCTTCTGGTTTGTTTTCTTTAAAAAAAGTCAGTTCTCATGAATCCAAGCCAGCAGAAGAATGTCTTCTTACAGGTAACCTTACTCACTTGCACTAGATGTGTGATACAGGATCAAAACTATTAAACATACCGGAGTATATTAAAGTTCATGTTTATGTAGTTTTTTTCTATTGTGTATATTCAGACACAGAATAAGACAGATGGCTAATCCAAACATTCTCATTTCTCTCAAGTTCCAGATAAAGCTCCAGAGAAGACAGGTTAGAAGGAAAAATGTATTAACTAAATTCCAATGTAAGCTTTTCTACTATTAAGGTTTTAACAAAGACCAGTGTTACAATGAGTATATCTACACAGGTCCACAGCTATCTGCTGAAGAGAGGCTAAAGGTGTGGAACAAGCTGAAAGACCATAAAGGTATATCAGATCTCAGACATCCATCTCTCACATGTATCTTCACGGTTCTGGTCATACAAATAATATGTCCTGTTTCTTCCACAGTGAAGCTCACTGTAGATCCTGATACACGTAACAGATCTCTGACTACGACACGAGAGGGAACTGGTGTGTATCTAGGACAACCGGACGCATACAGACAGAACCAGTCCGACCCATTTCCTCACACTCTGAGTAAAGAGGTGTTCTCCTCAGGACTGAACTACTGGGAAGTAAAAGTGGAACTATAAACGTCATGGGCCCTGTGTGGGGTGAACGCCAGAAGAAGCTCCGGAAGTAAAAGTGGGAGACGTAAAAGCTGTCATGTGTGTGTGGGCCGTCTCTGTTTATGAAGAAGGCCGTGTTAACCTTACTTGCTTGAACTGACCGGGGCTTGAGGTCTGGCAACTGTTTGAGTGAGATGCTCAGGGACTTCAAGACACACTTTTAGTACTGCTCTTTTTACTCATCTAGTCGAATTGGACTCCTGTCCTAGATCCTATACCATCATCACCCGGCGTTGATTCATGCCATTCATACATTCACTCAATTATGAAATATGAGAGAGTACTCAGAGACTCGTTCAGCTGGTGGCTCTTGATGAGTTCCAGCGTCCCGTGGTAAAAGAAAGATGACAGACCCCGGGCTGGTTAGTTCATTCAGTTAGTTGAGCATGTTGAAAACTACAATTTTGTGATTTCTTAATAATCATATCATGTCCTACTTTTCATATGATATGGTTTCAACGTTACAACCAGCAGTTTCCACCATAACAGCCGGGAACAGGTCATGATTAAAATTATAATGCGAGGGTAGAATTCCTGCAAATCTATCTGGACCGGACGGTAGATTATGGGAGGACTCTATTAGACTGGGGTACTGGCCTGCAGGGGGGGGGGTATTTTTTAATCACCAACAGAACTATAGAATACATATCAGATGTTGAGGGGGAGTGATGACCCAACACTGTATACCACTGTTAATAAAATATTAACTATAGCTGAGGAGACTTGATGGCAGGTCAAGGTCTCAGCTGGGGGAAGAAGCCAGTGTCGGTGGAAAAGTAAGTGAAACTAATAAAAACCAGCTGTTAGGTCGCAATTTGACTTAGGGTAAGACGTCCATCATGGTAGGTGGGAGGGGGGGGTTCTAGAACATATAAACGTAGCATTTTACTTAGCGTGGATAGTCGTCTTCTCAATGTAAATCCTACAGAGACAGGTCAAAGATGTGAGTGGGTCAGGGGGGAAAAGTAGGTTTCAGGGGCGTGGGGGGGGGAGGGGTGGCAGTTGGGGTTTTGTGCAGAAAAACTACTAGGAATACGAATCTAAAAATTGTGGTGGCAACGATTTCAGAAAAGGGAGTGTTGACATGCTGATTGCGGGGGCTTTGAGAAATTTTGAACACCGTAGTGCTCCAGATGTCGTTCGAAGATTCACAGACACTCGCTTATTTTGTTAGTTCTACGTTGAATTTTTCTCTCGGCCACAACACATCGTCATGCGAACATAGTTATGTGTACACCAAAATGGGATGTGGTGTCTTGTGGCGCCTCCGGACAAAACCCGCTGTGTGGGCTACTATGGCTCGAGCCTGACGGACGCGTATCATCCACTGGACGGGTGGTAGGATGCGAGTCAACGACCTAAAGGCGAGACTTCACAGTAATAACAATCCACAAAGGGCAAGGTAAAAAGCTGTCGGCTCCTCATACAGTAAAGAAGGAAACCATAGGTCTACTAGACAATCTACGGAACCCTCGCTGACGTGAGCCTGGTACTTGATGTGGGGTCCAAACACTCGCTTGTAAACAGGAAGTGACACTGAGTAGGGTAGGAGGAAAAGTCTGATTTTACTGTAGTAGCTTGTAGTGGTCAGGATATCTAATAATGTTCGTTTCTATATAGAAGACCCCATGGGACCTGCGAGTAGAGTGTCTGTATCGAAACTCAGGAGGGAGTAAAGCTAAGGTCGGAAGTCCATTGGGAAGGGGCCGTGGAATAGGTGTAAGAACATAGCTCTGTGTTGTAGGATATGTGGTTCTATTAGGAATAGAAGGATTCGAGTTGCAACTGTAGCACCAACGACAAATGATGGCTTATCGCTTACATCACACTAACTGGCGGAACTTAGCAAGGCTCCTATCTGAAAATTGTGCTGTTAAGTTATCTGGACTGGGCAAAGAATATAATAGCCTCGTATGGGAGGGTGTCTTTAGGGTACCCTATAACACACGCATGGGGACACATCTCCACTTTTGTTGGCAAAGCTAGACGCAATTCGTCCAGGTTGCCTTTCAGCGGATGGTTGTCACTTACAGGATATTTTCAGCAGGACAGTGCTAAACCGACGTTAAGGGTGGAAGCCATCTTCCATCACAGGCACTCCGCATGAGCGACTGGGGTGATACAGCTATGGAGAAGATTACGGGTGGCTGTGAAAGCGTGGTATTCACCCACCTCTGCATCTCCTGGCAGTCCAGGACCTTTCAGTGCAGATGCATGAAACATATCTGGATCAATCATGAAAGATCGTGTCGTCTGGGTCATAGACGATCTCAAGCAGACTGTTTTGAGCAACTGGAATCACTATCATCAGCACACCGGTTGCAAATGGGACATTGACAATATCCTCCTCTATTACCGACCCAAAGCCCAAGACAGCACTACTGACTCCTCCCTCCTGGCTCACATTCCCAGTAGCAGTTTACAGACGTCCTGTAAGATGGGTAGATTACTACACACATGTCTACGCAGCCAGGCTCTTGGTACCCCAACGCAAATTTTGATGATGCCCAATATGATCGAAGCCTAATTGTTTAAATAGTTAGAGTTGTTGTTTATGCAATTTTTTATGATAATAGGTAACAGAGGTGTTCCTCTGCTTTTTTTCAACATCTCGATATGTTTGTTTCTATGTTCTACTCTAGGGTAAGAAAATCTCTGGATCTCTGAGGATTTTTGCGAAATCACTAAGGCATTCCTGGTTTATGGTTTACAGTTTGTTTTACCAGGGAGCATGGCAGCTGTTCTACAGTTTCATTATTGAAATCGTGTGGAAATTTTCAGTAGTTCAATTAACCACATAAATCACTACACACTAGAAGTCGTCTAGGAGGTACGTGTGGCGGGTGGGGCGTTTGGGGTTCTTGTCAATCGCTGCGTGAGTTGGTCATGTGTTTCAAAACACTCTGGTTTGGCCATGGTGTAGTCTTGCTGCTGCTCCGCGTATTTTGAGTCTGATTTTTCCTATGGGGTGTTAACTCACGGTCAAACGTAGCAAACGTAGTCAGCTTTAATGAGGTGTATGCTCCTAAATAAAAGGCACTGGATTCCCGTAATATTTACGGGAATGGGATGGGTGGAAATGCTCTCTGGGTGTCATCTGCTTAGGTCTGTTGTCTTTATTCTAAAGGCCTTGAAGTTCTTGTTGAGGTTCTGTTGATTATTGATGGGTCTGTTGGACACGTTACATCTTAACTGGAGTCCAATATTTAGTACCAAACCCTATGATCGTCTCTTGAACATTGATTTCCCCTGGGAGGATCTATTTCCTCTCCTTGATGAGCTTGCTGTGGCGCCCAGTAGGGACACCCAAAGGAAGGTGACCAAATCTTGACCATCTTTGTTGACAAGGTTTGCGAGAAAGTTCTATCGTGACCGTGTATGTTCGAGTTTTGGTGTATCTGGAAGGTTAGTCGACCCATGTGATGCAACAGACCACTTTTGTATGACTATGTATATATGATATTATATGTATAGCAATCACAGTGCATCAGACTGGAACCAACCGTTCAAGACTCTAATCATAGATCAACTCCCATCACACCTTATTTGGGTTCAGCGGGTCACTGGTTTTTAGCTCACTTTTCTTAATTGTTTTGTGCGATATTTCGTTACTAGTGCTGGGGCACATGCAGGGGCACATGGGTTTTTGGGTGTTTGAGACAGGGATGCTTATAAGCTTGTTGGTTTGTTTTTATTTTTTCTTCTTTTAAAACAAAACAGTAAAATTCGATGTTTGAGAAAAGTAGCTTTATGGATTATCACGAATATTTAGCTATGCAGTAAATGAATATATGTAGTTTTTAAAACAGGGCTTATTCCGGCTGTTATATGGAAAAACAGTTTGGATTGTATTTAGTTAAAATCTTTATAAAGCTTATTGTCACTGTAAAACTTTATATCTCCAAAATGGTGAATCTTAAAGAGAATGGGAAAACTATGGAGGACCGGATCTGCCAAAATTAAAAATAAATAAAAAAATAAATAAATGACTAAATAAAACTAACATTTAAATAAAAATAACTAGAATGTGTATATATTGCTTGCTTTGATTCGCTTATTTCCTTTTCTTGCATTCATATATTCCTTATTTTATTTATTCTTGTACTGGTTATTAATGTTTTATTAATGTCTCCCTTCGTTTTATATATATTTTCTGCATATATTATTTAAACATGGTAATTTAAAAATCTATTTATTTAATAAATTTTTTTTACATAAAATATAATTTCATTATACATTTAATTATTTTTAATTTTTTTTATTAATTCATTAATTTATTTATTTCTGTTTTTCTTCTTTCATATGATAATGAGGAGGCTTGTTTTTCATGTTCAGGCTTAGCAATCAAGAGCAGAACGACAGGAGCTGATTTGGAGCAGAGCTATGTAGCTTGGCTATGCGTTCGGGTGAAAGACTCCGAGAGGGCTGCTATCGGAGAGCGCAGCTTCCCAGGTGTTGAGGAATCTGATCAGTTGGACCTGCTTTCCAGGCTTTGGGCATAGACTGAATTGAGCAGCGGAAACCTCCTCGCTTCAAATTTGTGAACACTATGGGGTCGATCTCTGTATCAGAAGATGTAGCAAAATGGAACAAACTGTCAGCCACAGCCTCCACCCGAAAGAGTAAATAATCTGCACCTGCATTTTCAGCAGGGTCAGCTAAGAGTCTCAGGTCTCTTGCTACCTGTTGCCTGTAGGCAGACATTAGTGCACCGTGTTGTGCATAGTTACTGCTGATGGAGCACGACAATCGATCTACGGAATGTGCTGTCGATCAACCAATAGGAATGTTAAGACACACTGACGTCATGGATTGACAGCCCCTTTATTACCATAAGGGTAAGGAAAAACAAAAATAAATAAATAAATGAATTTATTAATAAATAATTAGGTAAATACGTTAATTTAAAATAAAAATGTTCATTAAGTAACACAAATAACAAAATTAATACACATCACACATTTATTTAAGTTTTTTATTTATTGATATACTTATTTCTATGCTTATTTATTTATTTTTAGATTTACCATCATTATTTCTTTACCATTTTAATTTAAGTATTAGTGTTTATTTATTTATTTATTTATTTTTCATTTTGGCAGATTCGGTCCTCCATAGAAAACACAGTATTAACTGTATGTTAATGTAACAATATTTCATATAGTTATTATTTAATATCTTGGGTAATTCCTTCATCTATCATGGATTATTTTAAAGCTGTAAAGAGCCTTTGGCTTTTCAAACAAGGTAATAGAGCATATAGAGGGTTTGGTTCCAGCAGTGACCATACGTAATGAAAGGCAGTTGGTAGTAAGTTTGTGTTTTGTCTTGTCTTGCTTCTAAATATTCATTTTTAACGCACTAAAAGATCAAATGCAAAAGTTTTTTGACACTGCCTTTAGAGGTTATTTTTTACATAAGATTAATGTTACAATTTTCCTGGGAGACAAAAATAAGCTAACTATTAAAAAACATGACAGCAAAGTTATATAAGCTTGTCACTACAGTGGGTCTCCGGACTCCACTTCCCAGAGTGCACAGCCCGATGACGTCACACCCACATGCATCCAACCGTCCAATCAGCTACGCTCTAGGTCACAGCTTTTAACAATCAGTTCCTGTCTGCATTTAAGCCACACACAAACACTCACACATCGCAAAGTTCTGCCAAACTGTCTCTGAGCGTTCGACCTACCTTATCTTTGACCTTTGGCTTCAACCTCGTTTTCCTTTTGACCCCTACTTTCGTTTATCTCACTGTTCAGTTTCATAATGTGTCAGAGAAGTCAGTCAGCATTAAGACTAGCTGAAGTTAAAGCCACATAGACAAACAGAAAGCCACGGCAGGTCACATGACTCAAGATTTACCCAGAGTGAGACAGGTGGACTAAATGTTACAGAGCAGCTTCGTTACACCTTCTATCTTTCAGTTTCAGTTTGTGAAGAGATGATAACCCGATATCGTTAGTTATTAATGATGCTGAAAGTTTTTACTTCGTTAACTCTGAGCTAGAATGTAGTACTGAACTAGAACCAATGTACACTCTTACTGTCGCAGCACTATATACATAGTACAGACACACAAACACACACACACACTCATACATACATACCCACACACACACACACACTCATACATACCTACCCACACACACACACACACACTCATACAAACATACCCACACACACACACACACACACACACACACATACATACATACCCACACACACACACATACATACATACATCCCCCCACACACTCATACATACATACATACCCACACACACACACACACACACACACACATACATACATACCCACACACACACTCATACATACATACATACCCACACACACACACACACACTCATACATACATACATACAAACCCACACACACACACACACACTCATACATATACACACACACACACACACACACACACTCATACATACATACATACATACCCACACACACACTCATACACACACACACACACACATACACACACAAACACACACACACTCAAACATACATACATACATACCCACACACACACACACACACACACACACACACACACACACACACACACACACACACTCATACATACATACCCACACACACACACACTCATACATACATACATACATACCCACACACACACACACATACCCACACACATACACACACACACACACATACACACACAAACACACACACACTCATACATACATACATACCCACACACACAAACACACACACACACTCATACATACATACATACCTACCCACACACACACACACTCATACATACCCACACACACACACACACACTCATACACACATACCCACACACACACACACACACATACACTCATACATACATACCCACACACACACACACACACACACTCATACATACATACCCACACACACACACACACACACTCATACATACATACATACCTACCCACACACACACACACACACACACACCCATACATACATACCCACACACAACACCACACACCTCACTCACTACATACATACATACATACCCACACACACACACACACACACACACTCATACATACATACCCACACACACACACACACACACTCATACATACATACATACCCACACACACACACACACACACACACACTCATACATACATACCCACACACACACACACACACACACTCATACATACATACATACCCACACACACACACACATACATACATACATACATACCCACACACACACACACACACACACACACACTCATACCCACACACACACACACACACACACACTCATACATACATACATACCCCCCCACACACACACACACTCATACATACATACATACCCCCACACACACACTCATACATACATACCCCCCCCACACACACACACAAACACACACACACACTCATACATACATACCCCCCCCACACACACACACTCATACATACATACATACCCACACACACACACTCATACATAGATACCTACCCACACACACACACACACTCATACATACCTACCCACACACACACACTCATACATACATACATACCTACCCACACACACACACACACTCATACATACATACATACATACCCACACACACACACACACACACAAACACACACACACACTCATACAAACATACCCCCTACACACACACATACACACACACACACTCATAGTGTGTTATACAGCATACAAACTCTCAAGCATTAGGTCACAGCTGTCAGCAACCACTTCCTGTCTGCATTTAAGCCATACATACATACATACATACCCCCCCCCCCCACACACACACACACACTCATACATACATACCTACCTACACACACACACACACACACACACACACATACATACATACATACCTACCTACCCACACACACACACTCATACATACATACCCCCCCACACACACACACTCATACATACATACATACCCCCCCACACACACACACTCATACATACATACATACCTACTCAAACACACACACACACACATACATACAAACCCACACACACACTCATACATACATACATACCCACACACACACACATACATACATACCCACACACACACACACAAACACACTCATACATACATACATACCCCCCCCACACACACTCATACATACATACCCCCCCCCACACACACACACACACTCATACATACATACCCCCACACACACACATACACACACACACACACACACACACTCATAGTCTGTTATACAGCATACACACTCTCAAGCATTAGGCCACAGCTGTCAGCAACCACTTCCTGTCTGCATTTAAGCCACACACAAACCCTCACAGTTTCTACCTACCCAATCTCTGGCTTTGACTTCTTCGGGTTAGTTCACCTGTCTAGGATTCTCTGGCATCGGACCCTATTTCTGTCCCTTGGCTTTTGTCTCTTCACTTGTCTTTCCCCTCTGGTTCAGTCTGCCTTCTTTTCTGCCTTCCTGGATCTCGACCCTCACCTGTTTTACTCGACTCAGGACCAGGTATTGCCCCTTTTCATTGCTGACTCTGTGTGTCTGTTTTTGTGTAAAGCCTTTGGTTTGTAAAAACCTTTGGTTTATATATTTGTCTTTTAGCTCCGCAAGCGTCACACCTTGTTCTTTACTCTTGATATTTATATACATACATACACACACACATACTAAGAAGTTAATATATCATCTCACCATGAGAAGCAAACACTAGCTGAAGTAGACAGTTTACACAGTTTACATAAACATGTGCACCTGTGGTTCATACGGCGATAAGCACCAGCACTCTTCCTCCTCGGCTCATGGTTGACTTTAGATTTATCTGTACAGATGATTTCCAGTGATGTTGCTAAGAACACAGATACACATTCGGCCTGTGATGGAGGAGATGCTACAGTATAAAGTCCCTCAACAGTCTCCCACAGTAAACTACTTCTTTACTCTGAACTGAAATCAAATTAAAGCTCATTAGTCACATACATAGTCCTGGTACTATAGCATGGTACAACCAGCAGTGAAATGCTTCACCAACTGATTGGCTAATTGACTGGTTTCCTTTACACTGTACATACACAATACAACATAACTACAGTAGCAGCACCTAAGTACTCCTGCCAACCCTGGTTACGTGTCCTACACTCAGGAAGATACCACTAACAGAAAGCAAGCCAACCACCAGCCCAAAGCAAACCTAGCAAACCCAACCGAGCTACGTCCAGCCGCCTGTTCTTTAGGTCAGTCGGCTGTGGCAGGGTTCACCCTGGAGCACGGTTAATACAGACTTGGATTTCTTTAGTTACTTTTCAACCCTGCTCTGCCTACGACACGCCCAGATCCAGAGCCTGTTCCACCAGTTTCTCTTCACGGTTCACATTTATGGTTTTGCTTTAATGCTGCTGCAGGCTGGGGCATGATTACACCACTTTCAGATTGATCTCAGATTCCAGCAGCTCTGGTACACAACTTCTAAGCCTGGCTTGGTTTTATATCTGCTCAGCTTTCTTTATAACTTCACCGGACGCTTATTATAACTCTTCTTTTCAGTATCGTACAAACAACGAAGGTATTACACGCTCCTCCGAGCCAATCCCAGCAGGCCGGGAAAGAGAAAGGACAGTCGCCTGATCGTCAGCGCACAGCGACAGGTAGGACTCCGAGTATGTATATGGGAGCTGAATATGTTATGTAGTCTGTTTACAGTATGAAATATTAATTATGCTAAAATGAAGCACTGCTGTGTAAACCTTGAGCTGCCGTTTGTACTGAAGGGCTGAGATCACACCTGTAAGTTAATAAGTGTTGGATGACCTCCATACGGTCGGTGACAGAGACTCATTATATCCACGTCCTAAACTTCCTGATCCGTATGCCTGTTGTTGGATATGAAGTGCAGTTGTGGAAAAGCTGCTCATATGTGTGTCTACAGTTGAATATCGTTCCATTATTATCATATTAAGTTGCTTGAAAGTGAAAGAAGAAACGAGTTCCACAGGTCACAACAAGCTCGGGTTACACACCATCATACAAATCCCTAATAATGCCCCATAAATGTTGGATTCAGTAATAATCATACATGCAGTGTGGTTTTAAATACTGTAGACACTAAATATCACTTCCAAAATATGGTTTATAATAATCGCCATATTATATAATGTAGAATTATATTGTTATATAATATTAGGAAATTATTTTTGATAGGAAATCAGCTATTAAATTATCATTATATAGTAATTTTTAGTTATTTGTACACCTTGAGTGTTGACTGCCATTTATACACAGTCAAGCCACATTATTATGACCACTCCTCACTTATGGAAGAACACAAGCTGTTGGTAGAAGTGCTAGGGTCTGGGGAATTTGGGTTTTCATGGCATGCTCTGGGCCTACTCATCCATGTTGAAGATGGGAAATGAATCCATCCTTGTAGATGACGTACACCCATACATGCGGATAGTCTTCCCTGGGGCGGATGGGATCTTCCAGCAAGACAACACAACAACGCGCCACAAGTTGAAAGAGCATGACCAAGACATGTCTGGAATCGACCACAGTTGAGCATCTGTGGGACAACCTCGATCATTGTGTTCCCTCTATGGATCCTTCCCCACACTCCCTTTAGCAGATGTGGGATGCACTGCAGTCTCCAGCATGGCTCTAGATACCTATGACAACCTACCAGGACCTTACTGAGACACTCCCAGCCAATCTAGCTGCTGTCCGTACTGCACTGGGCGCTTACTCTGGATATTAGCTGGTGGTCATAATGTGACTCGACTCTGAGCCTCGGTGTTAATGACTCTTCCAAGAGATAATTGGTAAAATGTGTTTGAATGATGGGGAATTGATGGAGATTGGAAGCAGGCTTGATCCTAGGATCAGAGCTTTGAGACCAATGAATTCGCTGATACACATACAGACGGGACTAGTTCAACATCTTCGCTTTAACATCAACACATGGGTCTACCAGTGGCACAACAGCTAGCTCCTATCACTTGAATTCAAACAGTGGACAGTGGTTGATTGGCAACATTGTCAGGTAGCTACTCCTACCCAACAATAACAACATACAGAATGATCTGGGGTGATTGACAGGGGGGAGACACGCCCCAGACTGGAAGAATGGGTGCTTTGTCCATTAAATAAAGGCAGCAACTTTAGTGTGGATGCATGGGACTGAAAAGTCAACAAAAGCCTACGAAGGTTTTGGGAAAATGTTTCAGGATGACCAGGAATGGGGAATACATCTCAGAAGAAGTGACGTGGGGCTGAAAAGGCGACAGAAGCCTACGAAAGTTTGGGGAAAATACTACTACTAAATTCTACGGATAGATGAGACGAATGGGAACACCAATCCATCTCAACTGTGAAGCATGGTGGAGGGAGCATCATGGTTTGGAGCTGCCTCAGGACCTGGATGCCTTGTGACCATTGAGGAATAATAAATTCAAAGAGATAGCAAAAACTTTCTTGGGACAATGTAAAGACACCAATACATGATCAAGTCAAAGAGCCCGAAGCACACAAGTCAGTCAACTACAGGACAGTCAGAGTCCTGACCATAAAGATGGTGGAGTAGGGCCTGAAGAGGGGTGTGCAAGCACAGCATCCCAAAAATACTGATTTACATTTACATTAATGACATCATGGTCGCTACCAAGAGAAATTTCTGTTCTGCTACCTGAGATCACCACACCATTTAAGGTGGAACGGGAAATTCTGTAATATAGCAAACAACCGAGATGTCAGTGTATAACTAGCGATTTTTACACATGTGAAAATGACCATAAACGTTTCTAACATGGTTCTCTTACAGTACAGCGGCTCGAGACATACTCATGTATAAGGGTCTCTTTGGTAGCTTACCCAGATGATTCGAAGGGCATTCTGAAAATTGCCATGTAGCCCTAACACTTCGCCCTACTCCTCCATCTCAACACCAATCAGGGGCTTGGGGTGGAATGGGATTGGGCCTAAAACTCGCCTGGAGCTCAGACACTGCCAGAACTGCTGATACCTAGAACACATTGGTAGGGAAGAATGGTTTAACATCCCTCCTCAACGTTATGGAGATCTAGCAACTACATCTAACGTTTGGTGGAGGTGATGGTTTTAAAGGAGGCTCTACCAGTTGTTATGGTTAAGGGTTCACTTCCTGTTTCTAGCCTGCACTGTGGATGTCTCAGTATGCCCGATATAAGACGTGGATAGCCCAACTGTTTGTGTGTTAACACTCCACCAGCTGATTCCACTAGTTAGCTCTTCTAATGGTGCTAATTAGAACCATCTAGTTTTAAGGGCCTCACATTTATTTGGGCTGGAGTTTGAGGAAGCTGGTTGAGGACTTTGAGAGGTTATTCCACCGCTAACTCTCTTTAACAAATAATTTGTCACCCAGCTGGCTAGCCCTGAAGACTTTTCATTAGTGAGCAAGGTAAGCTGGAGCTCGTCCAAAATCTGCTACGGATCACATGTTGCCTGTACTAATGGGAGTGTTGTGGAATGCCGCCAAGACAAGAACCCACCATGTTTGAAGGAAAACTGCCTCTGCATATGAACCTAAAATAGCTCACTGACATTTGAGTTTGGAGGTGCAGGAATGATGGAATGGGGCTGGGTCTCCTCTCACGGAACCGGCAGAATCCAAACAACTGAAGAGAAGAGGAATGGAGCCAGCTTCAGGAAGTGCATAAGCAGAATCACTGTCACGCCATCCGTGTTGCAGGACTGCAGCGAGACAACAATCCAAACCACACTGTAACATGAGTAGACTCTCCGGGTTCCATTGGAAAAAGGCAAAGGGGAAATGGTTTAGTCAGTCACCGGAGTCAAACCCAACAGAATTTTTAAATCCTGGAGATTCCTGAAGGTTCACCAGTGGGGCACTTTCACATGGGATATGGTACTTTATCTGTGTAGCCTTACTGAGTTAACCCACATATGTGATTAGCTACATTGGAAATCAAGAACCAGGTGCACACCATAACCGTTTAACCTGTGTTTTATTTGCAGCTATGCTACTGATATACATCACATCTGTCCTTACCTGGGCGACAGCAGCAGGTAATACAACCCCCTCTTACCTTATCTAATTATCCAGCCTATGTAGCCAACACTTTCACTTTCACTGCACTGCCTTTAAAACCCAATTAAAAAAAATTTACTATAGTATTAAATAGGCTGTTTGCAAAAGTGTTGCTACAGTTTGAACCTCAGATGGAGGACGAGAAGTTCATAAGGAGCTCATAAGGACTCGTTTGTGCCGTTTGTTGTTACTGAAGAAAATGAAAGTTGCTGCTCATGAGGAAATAGACTAAAGAATATCAGCAAGCATGCAGCTTGGTGTGCGGTCCGGAAGAAGCTAGAGCCAGCTTAAATATTTACCAGTTTTCCTCTTCCATCTTAAACCGTGTGTTTGATGAAAGAGCATGGCTGTTTAAGGTGGAGCCAGAAAACCGGCTTAAACTTTGTACTTTCGGGAGGAGTCGGCAGCCTGTTATCTTAACGTTAAGAGGCGAAGCAAAGTTCAGTGTAAGTTGTTGATATTTAAAAAAACAGTGACAGTCACTGTGAAGCTGTGGAGCACCTTGGTTCTGAGTATGGGTGTCTAGAGAGGAAGGTGGTTCTTATATCTGCTGCCTTGAGAGCAGCCAACCGTCACATCAACACAACCTTCCAGAAAGAGAGAGAGAGAGCAAGAGAGAGCGAGTGAGAGAGAGAGCGAGAGATAAAGAGAGAGCGAGTGAGAGAGAGAGCAAGAGAGAGATAGAGAGAAAGAAAGAAAGAAAGAAAAAAGATAGAGAGAGCGAGAGAGAGAGAGAGAGAGAGGGAGGGGGAGAGAGAGAGAGAGGGAGGGAGAGAGAGAGAGGGAGGGAGGGAGAGAGAGAGCGCGAAAGAGAGAGAGCGCAAAAGAGAGAAAGAGAGGGAGAGAGAGAGAAAGAAAGAGAGAGAGAGAGATAGAGAGAGGGGGAGAGAGAGGGAGGGAGGGCGAGAGAGGGAGAGAAAGAGGGAGGGAGGGCGAGAGAGAGGGAGGGAGGGTGAGAGAGAGAGAGGGAGGGCGAGAGAGAGGGAGGGAGGGAGGGAGGGCGAGAGAGAGGGAGGGAGGGAGGGAGGACGAGAGGGAGGGAGGGAGGACGGGAGGGAGGGAGGGAGGGCGAGAGGGAGGGAGGGCGAGAGAGAGGGAGGGAGGGAGGGCGAGAGAGAGAGAGGGAGGGCGAGAGAGAGAGAGAGGGAGGGCGAGAGAGAGAGAGAAAGAGGGCGAGAGAGAAAGAGAAAGAAAGAGAGAGAGAAAGAGAAAGAAAGAGAGAGAGAAAGAGAGAGAGAGGGGGAGGGGGAGAGAGGGGGGGAGGAAGGGGGGGAGAGTGTGAGAGAGAGAGAGCGTGTGAGAGAGAGAGAGAGAGACTCATTTAGGAGTCATTGGAGTCAGGTGACTGCAAACAACCTATTCATTCATTGATAAAATTTGTCCTTGTGATATTGATTTGCATTTTTAGCTCTAATAATAAATAGTATAGACCCAATGTGTGGTCAGCCATGTTCTCGAAACCTTCATTACCTTGCTAAAGTAGGTGGAAAACTTTTAGAAAGGGAAAAACTGACCCCAAAAAAAAAAAAAAAAATTCTAGCAAAGATGATATTTTCCACCGCATGGTTTGGCTAGACTCCACTTGCTTTTGGTACCAGCTACTACAGACTACAGAAATAACACCTCCCACATCACCTTTTGGTACTAGCTCAGCTCACTTGAAACCCCCAAGGGCGTGACCACAAATAGTGCCAGGTTTGCCAAATGGAGAACCAGGCGAGTAGAGTCCAATCGAGCCAGTGGCTACAGTGTGAGCTACATATAAAATTTTATTAATTTTATATCAGATTTTACAGGTAGAATTTCAGCTGAACCGGCTGTCAGGTTGTATTGATGCTCACACAGCTCTAACAAGACCCACAGTTCCTCAGTGGCTCTTTATCTCTATTCAAATTGAAGACATGTACAGTCAACAAGCTAACCACCAAGCGAAACACTGTCCATTCATGCTCTATTGTTTCTCCGTGCTTTCACTACTGCTATTGTGTGGCATTGTGGGCCACTCCCAGAACATGATAGAGATCTGATAAACTCTAAGTTATGTTTAATTTTTCTGAAGTAGGGTCTGATGCTAAATATAGGCAGCAAGTTTAGCATTACACTCACAAGTTAAATAAACTATATAGATTAAAAATGAAAGTTAATTATAGTAAGGCCTCTGATTTTTTTAAATAGAGTCCACTAAAGAAAGAGTCCACTGTGTACTTTTCAGGCTAACAGTGCAGTGGAACCCTGGGATGTACAAACATTGTAGGCCATAGCTTACATATAATCCTCTCTGGAATTAAAGACGCCCCTGGTAAATATAAGTACAAAGGGTAATAGATAAGGAACCGTTTAATGAGTATCTCAATGGGAAAAAATGGAAAATTCCATTTCTGAAAATTAAAAATAAAAAAGAAACCTTTCGTTAAACACAAGTGGGACAAATTGTTGGTGCACGTCTTGCTGGCGCATCTGTGACCAAGACAGCAAGTCTTTGTGATGTATCAAGAGCCACGGTATCCAGGGTAATGTCAGCATACCACCAAGAAGGACGAACCTCCACCAGCATTACGTAGTGACCTGGCCACTATCCTGCAAGAAGAATGGCTTAAAATCCCTCTGACCACTGTGCAGGACGCAGTATATGTCATTCCCAAGACCAACTGACGCTGTATTGGCCGCAAAAGGAGGCCCTACACCTACTAATAAATGACTGTGGTCTAAAACCAGGTGTTTCAGTTTCATTGTCCAACCACTGTATTTTTGATGTACGTTTATAGTTCTACTTGAGTAAAATTCATTTTTGCTTATATGACTTGCACTTTTGCCATCTCTGAATTTATCTCAGTTACATTTTGTTTCTAAGAACTTCTAGGACGGCCATTAATTGTGACCCAAATAATAATTTTTTACTTACCCGGGATCAACCTGAGGAGGGTGGGTTCCCTCCTCGAGCCTGGTTCCACATGAGGTTCTTCCTCTTTCTCTAAGGGAGTTTTTCCTCACCACTGTTGCCTCTGGCTTGCTCACGTGGGGTTCCCCTTCTGCGTCTGTACCTGAACTCTGTGTTTTTCTTTTCTTTATTTTTTTCTTTTCTTTTCCTGTGAAGCTGCTTTGAGACAACCTTGGTTGTAAAAAGCACTATACAAGTTAATATTGACTGATTGATCATTTTTGCCATCAAAATTTTAGTTTTTAAGTTTTTTTTATCTCGGTATAAGTGTACTTCCATTAAGCCCGTTCACCATAAGATTAATTTTTATCATTCTTTCTATTCATCTTTCCAAAGAGGTGCCAGCGATTGTGGAAAATATTTTGAAAATGAAAAATTACATTTCTATTAAATGCTATGCTCCCCTATCCCATGTTAGAAATGCATGCTGGGACAAAATAGGTCCTCGTTCCTGGGGGGAATTTTGTGCTTTTGGTTGTGAAACCTAACTTTTTATTTCATATCTCTCCTGTCTTTTCTTTCTCCAGCATCAGAGTTCACCGTATTCACTTCTAATGGCTCAGTGTCAGAGCCATTGAGGTCATCAGCGGTCCTGCCGTGTGGTCTTTCTCCCTCTACGAATGCTATACCGTTTGAGATTCGGTGGTACAGGAATGACCACAATAATCCGGTTCTGCTGTACAAAGACCTTCAGATCCAGGAGAGCCCTGTAGATCCTCAGTACAAAGGCAGGGTGTCTCTGATTGGAGACCTGGAGAAAGGGAACACGTCTCTGAAGCTGGAGAAGCTCACGCTAGCAGACAGAGGAGACTATGTCTGTTTAGTTAAGAGTATCAGCTGGTATGAATCTGCTAAAGTCAACCTCATAGTGAAAGGTAAGACCTGACCTGAACTTGCTGATAAGGCTGGTGTGTGTGTATATATATATATATATATATATATATATAGTTATAGCACATATTAACCTTCACATATTGCCGCTGTCCAATAAAAAACATGTATTGACCTTTATGCATGGTTTGGTGACACTGTGCGAGAATTTCCTGAGGTGTGGACCAACAGAAGTGGCAGAAGTTCTGGTTCTATTGACTTACATTACAATTAAATTTGGTTTTTCGTCCTCATGTAAAGTTGCCATTTTGGAGATACTTGTTTTCCTTTGGACAGCGATGATATGGCACATGGGAGGAATTCTTCAAGTTCTCCAACTCTCTCAGTGGCCTTCATCATGTTGTCATCTATTATAGGATAACCGTTGTGGCTCATAAGTCTAAAAGGGGATCATCTCTTTCATGGGTTCCTCAAAGGGGTTCCCCTCTTGTTCTCTAGAAGGTTCCAAAACGATTGTTAAATGTCTATGTTCGTGGTAACTGTTAAAGGGTCAGTTGAAATTATAGTTACATATAATGAGGTAGCCTTGATTAGCAAATACGAGAAATACAGACAGACCCCAATCGTCCAGTGGATTGTATGGTGCATGGCTAGTGGCCTACTCAATAAGGGAGCCTCAACAGCAAATCTGACTCAGTTTAAACAGCTGTTTCACGCATGGCAGGAACTTAACAAGCAGTATATTAACATTATACCTGACCATAACTCTAATTCTCATTCCTAAATCTCCACCTCATCTTCCACCTCTTCCAAGGTGGAGTCAGTAATTCTGGAAAGTGCAGTGACACCAGGCTAGCTGAACAAAGGAAATTCAAATTATGCATCAATCTAAATATATCACCACTATGCTAGCAAACGTACTTGGCCGTAAAATCCTTCGCAAACATTTTATAGACAATTCCATGATACAGCTTCAGAGCAAGCAATGACAATGCAAGCAATGCTAGCTGTTGATACACTTGCTGCTGTGATGCACTCTGTTGTTTTCCATTTACAGAGCCAGGGCTGTATACAAACCCTGGATTTATTACAGCATGCCCACAGAACAGACAACAAACACTCACCTTTAGTATTTCTTGTGGAGAACCACAGGGGTCAGTTTTAGGGCCTTCGCTATTCTCATTGTACATGTTCCCTCTGGGTGACGTCATTAGGAAACATGATATTGACTTTCATAGCTACGCTGATGACTCGATGTTATATATGTTCATTCGTCTGGATAATCTAGACTGAGAAGCTGTGTGTCACATATTTTTTACGTCACAGAATTTTATGCAACTAAGAGAACTGAAATATTGATTCTCGGTACTAAACCTCAGAGAACGCTCCTTTATGGCCAGCTCTTCTTTAGCAACTTATAAAAGCTGATGTAGGAAACCTGGGCGTGGTCTTAGACTCAAGCTCAGTTTTATCCTGCATGTTAACACTCTTACTATAATGGCTTTTTATCATTTAAGAAATACTGTATCGCTAAAGATGCAGAGAAACTCGTTCATGCGTTTGTTACAGCAGAATTAAATAGAGTGAGTATAAGAATAAGGTTGAAGATTAGGGTTGATGTTAGGTTTAGATTTAGATCTAGAGTTGGGGCTAGGTTTAGAGTTAGAATGAGAATAAGAATAAGGTTTAAGATTAGAGTTGATGTTAGGTTTAGATTTCAATCTAGAGTTGGGGCTAGGTTTATAGTTAGAATGAGTGTAAGAGTAAGGTTTAAGATTAGGTTTGATGTTAGGTTTAGATTTAGATCTAGAGTTGGGGTTAGGTTTAGAGTTAAAATGAGTGTAAGAGTAAGGTTTAAGATTAGGGTTGATGTTAGGTTTAGAATTAGATCTAGAGTTGGGGTTAGGTTTAGAGTTAGAATGAGTGTAAGAATAAGGTTTAAGATTAGGGTTGATGTTAGGTTTAGATTTAGATCTAGAGTTGGGGTTAGGTTTAGAGTTAGAATGAGTGTAAGAGTAAGGTTTAAGATTAGGGTTGATGTTAGGTTTAGATTTAGATCTAGAGTTGGGGCTAGGTTTAGAGTTAGAATGAGTGTAAGAGTAAGGTTTAAGATTAGGTTTGATGTTAGGTTTAGATTTAGAGTTAGAATGAGAATAAGGATAAGGTTTAAGATTAGGGTTGATGTTAGCTTTAGATTTAGATCTAGAGTTGGGGTTAGGTTTAGAGTTAGAGTGAATATAAGAATAAGGTTTAAGATTAGCGTTGATGTTAGCTTTAGATTTAGACCTAGAGTTGGGGTTAGGTTTAGAGTTAGAATGAGTGTAAGAATAAGGTTTAAGATTAGGGTTGATGTTAGCTTTAGATTTAGATCTAGAGTTAGGGTTAGGTTTCTGGGCGTGGTCTTAGACTCAAGCTCAGTTTTATCCCACATGTTAACACACTCACTATAATGGCTTTTTATCATTTAAGAAATACTGTATCGCTAAAGATCCAGAGAAACTCGTTCATGCGTTTGTTACAGCAGAATTAAATACTGAAATATTCTCCTTACTGGGGTTCCTAAGAGAACCACCTATCCCCTGCAGCATGTACAGAACATCCGGATCCTAACAGACCCGAAACACAGAGCTCACATCCCTCCTGTTCTGAAAGAGCTGCACTGGCTACCTATATCTGTTAGAGCAGACGTTTTAGAGCAACATTTTGCTGCTGGTCTATAGGGCTCCAAATAATCTAGAACCTCAGAACATCTCTCTTTTTATGTTCCAGCTCATGATCTTAGATCTACAGATGCCATTACTTCTGTTAAATACAGGAAACATGGAAAGACTCTTTCAGTTACCCTGCTTCTGAACTGTGGAGCTCAACTCCAGCTTCTGTTAGACAGTCGAGCTCAGAGCTCACTCTAATACACACTTAAACCCGTATCTCTTTAACTCAGTGTTTAATTAAAACTACGTTAACTGGATTAGAACCCCCTCCCTTGTAGCTCCGTTCTGTTGGTATACAGTTAAGGGAGTACCCTTGTAGTACCTGTGATGGTAATCATCCTTTAGCTCTTCATCCCTAGTCAGAGTCTGACCACAGAGAACATCATGCAAAACGTCAACAGACACCTGGAAAATCCACTAAAGCGTCATTTGGCCAGGGCACACGTTGTTGCGCGTGACTGTTTATAGCACCTGTACTCCACAATTTACAAATACACCATCTACCCATTCACTCCCTCTGTCCTTCATAGTACTGGGCTCTTCTCCTCTCCTCGCACTGGCTGAAGTTGGAGGTCAGGTGAATGTTAGCTGTGTGACAGATGGATGGTCACCGAAGCCCACCCTTACCTGGAGAGACAGAAGAGCAAGGAAGCTCACATGCAACCACATTTACTACAAAACAGGTACTAGAGTTTAACACTACACACGCCACACTTTCTGAAAGTTCTGAAACTTGGTTTGGGAAGGTAATTGTGAACACTGAACTTCATCAGATCTTGGGACGGTTGGTTAAGATGACAGACACTTCTGTTGTACTAATTCAGTTCCTAGTATTTATTTGCACTAATAGTGCATATGCTACACATACATACAGTACACACACTATATGGCTAACCCATATAGTTCCCTGTTCTAAATGCTGGGTCTGACTAATTCTGTTATTTAAAATATTATAACTGTAGTGTAGTGCTTGTCTTAGAGTGGAGTTTGTGTTTCTATGATGTTGGATTTGTATATAACACACTGTATGTCTTTTAAACTCAGTCGTTATTTAACTTCCTGTAAAAAAGTATATAAAGTCCTCCATATTACTGTAAAACGAGTATAGGTGGAAGTGATAGTTTGGACATCCACACACTGTGTAAAGTATGTGTATGTGTTTGTGTGGTTCCAGGTTTATGCCACACTGTGGTGAGTTGGGGTTAGGTTTAGAGTTAGAATGAGTGTAAGAATAATGTTTAAGATTAGGGTTGATGTTAGGTTTAAATTTAGATCTAGAGTTGGGGTTAGGGTTAGGTTTAAAGTTAGAATGAGTGTAAGAATAAGGTTTAAGATTAGGGTTGATGTTAGGTTTAAATTTAGATAGAGTTAGAATGATGGTAAGAGTAAGGGTAAGATTAGGGTTAGGTTTAAAGTTAGAATGATGGTAAGAGTAAGGGTAAGATTTGGGTTAGGTTTAAAGTTAGAATGATGGTAAGAGTAAGGGTAAGATTAGGGTTGATGAATTTAGATTTAGAGTTGGGGCTAAAGTTAGGATTAGGCTAGTAGTAGTTCTGGTTAATGTTTGGGTCTCCAGGAAATTAATGGAAGTCTATTTAATGGTCCCGTAATTCACAAAAACAAACATATGTGTAGGGCTGTACCCGACTCAAAAACCGCCCTGGCCGACGATTCGACTACTCGTTCGTGTTTTTTCTCCATATGCATTATCTAGTAATCAGTAAATCAGTCTGTATACAGTTCAGATCTGATCCTCCTCATTTAGAAAGTCAGCAGAGTCACAGGAACATATTTCTGAACTGAAAGAGGCGGGGCTTATGATGATCGATCTGAACTGGAGCCTGATTTAATTACAGGATACAGCGCCGGGCAGCAGCTCGTATTTATGCTAAACATTAGCGCTTATAGCTTCTAGTCTTTTAATCTCACTTCTAACAGCTTCTTCAGTAGGAGGACCCTTCGCCTTTCATCTCTCATAAATAATGACCTGCTAATTAAAACCAGATTAGTCCATATTTATATTATTTTTAGATGGAAAGAAGAACAGTAAACCTGAAACAGTTTATTATATTCCCCGCGCTGGAATCATTATCTCTCGTTTATCTGCAGGCGTATTAAGAGACTGTACTGATCTTTAAATAAAGATAATCTCAGCTGTAGACGAATAAATAAACATATCTTTGATTTTGGTTCTAAAATAACGGAGTTATAATAAAACAAACGTCTTCGCTCCGTTTCTCCTTCACCGCAAACAGCCGTTAGGTCTAAACTGGAAGTCAGCTCCCTCGTTCGGAGCAGTGTTGGATGTCTGACTGAATGACGAGCTGAGTTTGTTCAGATTCCCTTCTTCAAAAGCTCCTCCAGACTTTCTCTGAGACATCGTTCCACCTTAGCTTCATGCTAAGCCTTAGCTGCCTTCAGCGGTGAACCACCAGCGCACGTCATCACATGGATTTAATTTTTTAGCACGCATCACAGCCCAGACTTATATATATATATATTTATTATTCCCCTTTAATAATTATTAAAATGTCTTTTTACATTCTTACAGTTCTTGTGCATTTCTGTAAGCTTTAGTCTGTTTAACGGAAAAACTGTTGTCAGTCAACTTGAAGGGTCTTAGTTGACTTGAAGGGTCTCTGACTGATGATTCGATTCGTCGACTTCTAGAGGGCAGCCCTACATGTGTGTGTGTGTATGTAATATAAAAAGACCAGTGTGTGTAATTTTAAACTCATACCTCCCACCTCTCTCTCTCTCTCTCATACAGACTCTGAAGGGTTGGTGAGTGTGAGCTCTTGGTTACTTGTCTCTCCCTCGGAGTCAGAGTGGATCTCCTGTTCTGTGGGGGTTTCTTATCAGGAGGTGAAGGAGGGAAGAGTGGTGCCATACAAAGGTAGGAACATCATCCAGTTTACACTACTGTGACATTTCCATATGCAGCACCACACTGTAAGATTAATAAATACATAAGCAAGTTTAATTTCTAGTTTCACATATAGAGTATATATCAGACTGTACTACTATATTTTATAGATTTATTTAATCTAGGAACAGAAAATTGTGTTTTGTAGTTTTGTCTCACACTTTACCTTTACTTTAAATCTTTAAGTTGCTTTTATTTTTAGACTAATTCTTATAATTATGGACCAACTATCTATAATCTAAATCTAAAACCAGAGATTGTTCATTCAAAATGTAATTTAATGCTACTTTGAATCCATGTTTATGTTTCCATAGAGAGCTGGAGGGAGGCGTTCATCGTCACTTTAATAATTTCATTAATCATCATCCTCCTCCTCCTCCTCCTCACTGCTTTTCTTTTTTTTAAACGAGGTAAAACTAAAAATTACTAAAACTAACAATACTGCAGGATTTTTAAACATAGACTCAATACTTCTGGCAATAACGCAGTTATCATTTCTGTTTCCTTAAACAGGTTTATTACAACGCTGGTTACCAAGTAAAAACACATCAACAGCAGGTATGATTTATACCTTCATACTTTTTCAACTTTCCCTGATCATCTTAGTTCTTAAAGATGAACGAACCTTCAGGCGTTGGTTAAGAGCACCCTTTCTAAAAGCCTCTGTACTACGACTGTAACATTAGTCACCTGCTCTAATCATGTCAGTTTCAAATCATTTAGTCAGTCAACTTCTTGTTGACTGAATTAGAACATTTCAGAATTTTTATTTCAGAGTTGAACCTGTTTGTGTAAGAAATGAGCACTGGGACAGGCTTCAGCACCTCCCACAACCCTGAAGGATCAGCTTTTTATTAGAGTTGACCTGGATAATAAATGAATTAATGACAGGCTTAGTTTATGAGTTACCATTAGCTAACAGTAGTGGACTATCAGTATCAGTAACCAGTCATCAGTAGTGGGCCTATCAGTAGAGAAGAACAGCTTACTGAGTTTGCTCTTTACTAAGTGTTTAATTAATAATTGTGATTAAGTTAAAACATTTTTATTAACATTATTATCAACTTACTTGGTTATGCAAAATGAGTAGATTAATTGGTTACTGATTAAACACACTATTCAAAGCGAGGAAAAGAGAGACACATTTAAAGAGAGCACTATTTGAGTTAACACTGTTAATCAACTAAACTTTTTTATGTTGTAATGCTGTTGTTTCACAGAGGAAGACCTTCCCCTCACAGGTAAGCTTTATGTTTTACACTAGACAAACGAGTAAAATGAAAGTTAATGTTTTTAATATATTTTTTAAATATTATAAATATTATTACTGGGGGAGATGATTAATCTAGACTGTAATTTCTCTAAATTGCCAGCCTTCCTATTGAAATGTTTTGATAGAGAACAGAGTTAATGAGTATATCCATACAGGTTCACAGCTATCTGCTGAAGAAAGACTAAATACGTGGAACATGCTGAAAGACCATAAAGGTATATAAACATCCTCTCATCTTTACCATTCACTTACTTCCATATATCTTTACTGTTCTGCTCATACACACTTCTGTTCTTCATTCACAGAGAAGCTCACTGTAGATCCTGGGACATGTACAAGACCTCTAACCGTGACAGAGGATAGAACTAGTGTGTCCTGTGGAAAACAGGACTTGTATGATATGGCACAGTCAGACCCATTCCCTCCCGCTCTGAGTAAAGAGGAGTTCTCCTCAGGACTGATATACTGGGAAGTAAAAGTGGATCAGAGAGAAAAGAGTAAAAGGTCATGGTGTGTGGGGGTGACCCAGAAGCCCCCCACTAAGGAGACCCTCACAGCTCTCTGTTATGAAGTAGGCCGTGGTATTTACACCAGTACGGACCCTCGTACTGAAGTACCTGCTGAAGGTCAGGTTACCACCCTGGGTCTGCTCTTAGACTTCAAACACAGACTCCTGTCCTTCTATAATGTAGATCCACCATCTCACCTCCATACCTTCACCATGGAGAACATGAAGAACAGGACGTACTGTGCTCTGATCAGTCCAGGAGAGAAAGATAACCACCCTGTTAGTTTTCATAGTTAACAGTGTTGTGGTGTAGTACAGTCCTGTAAGGTGAGACTCTACAGGTTACTGAATGAGTCTTTACCAGGTCACCATTCATACTGTAACATCCCACTTCTGGTGTAGGGGCGTGTCTGTGCAGAGCGGCTACACACAGAGGCTCTAGGGAAGCGCTGTACTCTCAGTATGAGACTTACTTTGTAAAATGAGGTGTTGTTAGTCTATAGTGTGCATATGTGGGCTTGTTAGTCCAGTGTTAGTGTCTAGCACTGACCTGCCTGCTATCTTAGTTGGTCATTACAGCGGTGTGGAGAGGCGGTTCTCCCAGCTGCTTGTTCAATAAAAGGCTTTGAGAGTTTTTAAAGTGCAGGGTTTCCCATGCCAACTTTTCCCGTTGTCGCTATTGTCACCGTGTTTGCTTATCTGGTGTATCACTGCTTGGTCTTTTGGTTAACTCTGGTTTTGGTCGCCTGGTTGGATTACTCTGGGTTTTAATTCCTGTCTGTTCCTGGTTTTGTCCTAGTCTAACCCATGTCTATTTGGGTTTGCTTTGTGTTGGCCTCTTGGTTACTTCTTCAAAACTTCTTTAGAGTATCTGTAAATGTCTTGTTAGTTCACCCAGACTTATAGAAGGACTTTAGAATTAAACTGCTCATTTCATTGTAAAGATCAGATCAGAACAGGTTGCTGGAACCTCACCGAGGTTTAATGATAAAAACACTGGTATAGAATATAAAACACGTTTTCGCTCTGTAGTAGAATATCTAGCACAGATCCAGCTGCTAGTGATAAATTAAGAAGTTGGTTTGTAATCTGTTAGTTCCTTCACCCAGACTTTAAGAACGAACTTTAGAAACTTTGCTAATTTTTTGGTTCTAATCAGAAAGAACAGGTTTTAGACACATAATATTAATGAAATTAATGATATTAATGTTATTAATGATATTAATGATTTCCTAAAAGCTGAAATCTCAGAAACATGCACTGTGTAAACCTGCCCCTCTGTGGATATTCTACTTAGCTTCTACAGAATAAGAGCTTTCAGTGCTATAGAACACTGACATGGCTGTGACAGGTGTGGGCGGAGCTAGGCCTTTAATAAAGTGAACTTCTGGTAAATGTAGTTGGAGGTGAGTAGCTTCTACTAGAACCATGCTGAGCTTTCTGATCTAGAGTTACACCGACATGGCTGTGACAGGTGTGGGCGGAGCTAGGGCTTCATTAAAGTGAACTTTTGGTAAATGTAGTTGGAAGTAGGTGGACTGTGCTTTTAGAAATCTCAGAAATCTCTCCAGGGTATTGGCCATGTCTGCAGTGTATCAAGGGCCTGAAAATCTTTTTTTTTTTTTTTTTACATTATAATATTAAATATATATGATTATTGGGGCTTTATGGGTGAAGTTCATTTAGTTTTTTTTGTAGGATAAATCTTTATACATCATAATGGATATGAGTTTATAGTAACTGGATTCCGTTCTTAAAACTTCCTCCTTTATTTTCTCCACCACCAACTTTTATATGTAAAAATGTTATTTTGGTTTTTATTGTGTTCTTCATAATCTATACAGTTACTGTGAAACTCTGTATCACATTATTAACTGTTATTGTAAATAGATTTCCAATGCTCTTTGAATGTAAATACCAATTGATTTTTAAATAATGTAAATAATAAAGAAAATACAGGGTGTTGGACTGTCACTAAGTTTTTTTTTTTTTTTTTTTTAACAAAAAGCATTTTTAACAATTTTTTATTTTATCTTTATTTTCCATTTTTGAATGTTAATTTTACACCTTAATACAAAACAATAAACTACATTTTGTAAATGTGACTGTACAGTAAATGACCTCTACTGCTCAACCTTTTATTTGATGCTAGCAGTGTTTAATTCTTCTGATGAGCACTTTTCATTTCCTGTGCACGCCTGTAATTTTATTTATTAATATATTCATAAGTTGGTTTGCCTGCTTTCAATATGAAAAGGGTGAAATGTATCAAGACAAAGTCAAACTGAAAACCTGTGATTTAAAACTCAGAGTGCTAAGTAGCCTGCCTTGTGGCACCTCTATGGGTCACCTGGCTTTACTTTTGTAATGTTTTGGCCTGTGGCCACACTTGGAAACTACAAGAGATCTAGTCTTCCTGAACAGTAACTCTTTAAGCTCCTGTAAGCACTGAAGATCTGCTGAAGAAACTGTATCGGTGCAGAGCAGAGACATCACATGACCACACTGCGTTCCACAGCACAGCAGAGAGCAGCGATATGGTGATATTTTATTATTACTGTGATGAATTTGGTTATCATGATAAACACTGAGTACACTGTGGAAATCATCAGTCCTGTAAGAACACTGACCAACCACATGCCCCATTACACCCAGAGAATAAACAGGCCTGTATAACTGTATGTAAAGTCTTTATGTGTACTGTGCCAACATATTGTAATGCATATCATTAAAAACATGAATGATACGACATTCATATTAATACAGAATAGAAAAAAAAAACACTGGAAATTAAATTTACAGCACTTAGCTGATGCACTTATCCAGAACAGCTTACAAGGGTATTCATATTACAGGTAGGCCAGTGTAGTGTTAGGAGTCTTGCCCAAGGACTGTTATTGGTGTAGTACAGTATAGTCACCCAGATCAGGAATCGACCCTCTGTCTCTTACACGGTGTGGTAGCTCCCTGGTGGGTAGTGGTCTTATCCACTGAGCCACACCAACCAACCAACCAAATTACTGACAACAGCTTCAGCTGAACTGTACTCTAACTGTAATCCTTCCAGCCTTCTCAAAACCAGTCCATAGTCATGTTTACAGTATATGATCTATAATGATATCTCTTAATTACTACTCATCTGAATAATGATAAACTGATAAATAAATACTACTCTGAGCAAATTGGCAATAGAAAATCTCATAGATTTCATAATATTTAAATAAACTGTGTCACAAGAAAATTCTCTTCTATTTTATAATTTTTATTTATAATATTTTAATTTTAAACTGAATTATGTGGATACATATAAGTGAACCACTAGAAATGGTTTATAGGATTAGGGTTAGGGTTGTCTTAATGATTCTGGGGACCCTTTTACTTTTGTATTGGGGTGAAATTAAATAATCAGCTTCTTTTCAGTGTGATGTTTCTCATGTTTGTTTCTATAAATGATTTAATTAAGTTTTATTACTTTTATAAGCTGCTTTGAAAACCTTGTTGTTTTTTAAATTTAAAGCTGCATTCCAACTGAATTTTAAATTCCTTAATTCTGTATGAGTCCAGACTTTGCATGGTTTAAATATGATTTTCTTAACTGTGTGATTTCTTCACACTCTGTAATACAGTCAGTGATTCTGAGGTGGTGCACAGATGTTTGAAGGTCATGTCTGGGGTACAGCCATAATGAAGTATCTATAGAGGTGCTGTTTAGTTTTCAGATGATTCGCTGTGTGAGTTCACATTCATAATCAAATAAAAATAAAATAAACTCTAAAGAAATAAAGATAATTCAAGAACAGCATCTTGTACTAGATTCCAAACAAACACTGTGAAACTTTTGCTGTAGGTGTTGTACATTAGAGTGTCCTTCTGTCTAGCCGCTCCCTGTAGCTACTTATCAACTAGGTTATGTTAATGTTCACCTGTGTGCAGGTAGAGGATCTTTCGGTTTCTGCTAGAGTCTCTATTCATCTAAGCTTTTACAGACGGTCCACAGTCACCAGGCTTTCAGACGGTGATCTGAGCTACATTCTCTATACCAGGCTTATTACACTCTCTGTGTACTGACCCGAGGACTATGGGGCATGGGACGGTCCAAACAGGTGAGTTCTGAACTACTTGGGCTAAATGTTGAATGATTATTTTGAGAGTTCTGCACACGTCCCAGACCAAACAAAATTTAAACATGGTAACTCTGGTGGTTCAGACCAATGTGGGTTAAACTACTGCGGTACTAACAAGGTAGAACAGTTTTGGGAAACACAAACACATTGTACCGCGTTAGTTTAATGGTAGAGTCTGACGGTGTATAGGAAACGCACTCCTGGGTAGGGAACCGGAAATACAGGTGCTCAGAGTGGCGGAGCAGTCACATGACTTTACAAAGACGTGTAGCCAAACCGCTTATAAGAAACAGGTGGGAAAACGAGGACTAGAATTCAGGTGAGAGAGAGCTCTGTGGGTGAGGAGGAGAACCAGCCGCAGCAGATACGGTTCTACATGTTTATTAAATGTGTGCACTGAGCTCGACTAGCTAATGGAGGTTCCACATGAGTTCCACAGTATGTATGAGCAGAATGTCAGTATCTCTAGATCTAAGATCGAGAGCTGGATCATAAACAGAGAGACGTTCTGTGAAGCAGGTTCTAGATTATGTAGAGCTTTATAGACCAGCAGCAGAACTTTAAACTCTGTTCTAACTGATACAGGTAGCCGTACATGTGAGCTCCTTTCAGTGTTTGTATAGATGTGCACTGTACGAGCTGTAGGGGACAGTTTTTAGAGGAACACCAGTAAGGAGAGCATTATTAGCTCTACAGTAAGAGAGCCATTATGTTACCGAGAAGCTGGAACACCTTCACGGGCCCCAATAGCAGCTGTGATTGGATTTGGCCTGGACTGGACAAGTTTCTGGATGTAGAACACATCAGTGTTCAGACACTCTTACCTCAATGAATTGGTCAGTTGGTCCAGATTTGGCGGATGCCTTAAAAACTGACCAGTGATGATCCCAGTAAAACAGGGATGGTAAATCAGAGTTGATAAAGCAACCAGAATCTACGATTCAATCTACGATTCAATCAAACACCGGGAAACAAAGGAAACAGTCAAATATCAAAACATACCAACACAAAGTGACAGTCTGAAAACTCTGAATTTGGATGTTGTGAAAGTTACACCAGATTGATTATGAAGTGATGTTACCTCAGGGGACGGCCCGGGAACACCCACACCTGTGTGAGTGAGTTTGAATAATATGGGTTTGAACGAAGCATGATGGTGGAATGGCTTGATTGGGCTTATGTTTGGCAAAAAATCTGCACCACAGCCTGAAACAACTAGCACAATGACTCATAAGTTGCCAGCTCTCTAGGTACAAATAGCAACCTCACGAGCCCAGGTGGGGTGCTGTGTCCAGTCGCAAGGACTTGTACAGGTGTGGGTATTTCCAAGCCGTCCCCTGAGGTAACATCACTTCATAATCTACATACTGATATTACATGACTTCTGGCACATCAGTTTTAACTCAGGACATGCAGCACCGCTTTAAACATCAACTACCACAATAACGATCAGTAACTAATGTACTTCTGTCTTCAACAGTTCTGCTGTTCTTATGGGTCATGTTCACTAATCCCCACACCTCAAACGCTGGTAAGCTTTAATTGTAATCTTGATCTTAGATCTACTTTGTTACAGTCTGAATCTGTTCTAAACAGACGTAAAGCCATGTCTCTCCTTCAGTTCAATTTTCAGTGCTGGTTCCTGACTCAGTATCAGCTGGATTAGGATCCTCAGCCATCCTGCCCTGTGGACTTTCTCCCTCCTATGATGCGAAGACGTTTGAAGTTCGCTGGTACAGAAACGAAGACTACAGCAACCCCATTCTGCTCTACCAGAACCTAAAGGTCCAGGAGAGTGCTGGAGATCCTCAGTACAGAGGCAGAGTGTCTCTGATTGGGGAGCTGGAGAAAGGGAACGCCTCCCTGAAACTGAAGAACCTCACACTAGCAGACAGAGGAGAGTATATGTGCAACGTTGAGGGGACACAGTGGTACGACAGAGCCAATGTATCCTTAGTAGTGAAGGGTAAGAGCTGCATCTTAAATCTTCAACTAACCCAAAATAATTTAATCAGCTACTGCAAATTCAGCCTGTCGGTTCAGTTTATACAGCATTTTAATATGAACAGCTTCAATCATTTACAATCATGGATCAATACGAAATGTGTTTCAGTTGTCTAATCAGTTACGTGACAACACACACTCGCCTTAAACAACCCACAAGCCATCAGGTTCCTGAACAAGCTGTGAGCCTTTCACCAGTACCACCAACACTACCAACTACCAACACGACCAATACCACCAACATCACCAACACCACCAACACTACCAACACGACCAATACCACCAACATCACCAACACCACCAACACTGCAGACTCTACCAACATGACCAATACCACCAACATCACCAATACCACCAACACCACCTACACTTGCAACACGACCAATACCACCAACACTACCAACACGACCAATACCACCAACATCACCAATACCACCAACACCACCACCAGTACCACCAACACCACCACCAATATCACCAACACTACCAACACGACCAATACTACCATCACCAATACCACCAACTCTACCAATACGACCAATACCACCAACATCACCAACACCAACAACACCACCAACACTACCAATATGACCAATACCACCAACATCACCAATACCACCACCAACATCACCAGTACCACCAACACCACCAGTACCACCAACACCACCAACACTACCAACACGACCAATACCACCACCAACACCACCAGTACCACCAACACCACCAATACCACCAATACCACCAGTACCACCAACATCACCAATACCACCAACACCACCAACATCACCAATGCCACCAACACCACCAACATCACGAATATCACCAGTACCACCAGTACCACCGATACCACTGCACTTGGAGACTTTATTATTATTAATACTCATATATATCACCGCTATGGACAACATCACTGAGTCACTTTAAACAGGAATAGACATAAACATACATATTTATTTTTATAGCTCTGCTCTCTCTCAGACTAGCCTTGTCTAATAAATATACAGATCAGAGAATTTCTACAGGCCCCTCCTGTCTCTGTATATTCTGTATTCTGTGTAAATTCTGTGTATTTTGTATTTATTTAATATAACTTTAATATCTCTTTATTTTAATGTGTCGTATGTATATAATGTTGTCCTGCTGTAGAGTATCAACCTGAGCCTCACCACAAGCATTTCAATGCATAAATGTCCTGACATGTGCAAAAGACAAACAAACCTGACAAAACAAACTCGTAAAGAACAGCTGCACCCAGAAGGAGGTGTGGGAGTGCGGTGCTGTTGGGAAGGGAGGTAAAGGTGACCAGGATCAATAACTGATGATAAATTTAGACTGATATGATCAATATTTATTGAGCTACACATACAGAAGTCTGTCTCAGTATGGTGTTGGGCCGCAGTGTTTGCTAACCAAACATATTTATATATAGACCCTCCATCCATGTCTACTCTGTGACCCTCCAGGACCAAAGTCTTTCTTCCTGTTCTTTTTGAAATACAAAACCAACAGCCGCACACACAGCGTTCTGTAGGTGTGTACTGGCTAAGTTTGTTAGGGTCCTTGCGAGTATGACCCTATCCAACAAACCACTCAGTACACAGACTTTGAATCTTTGATGGACGTTCAAATGTTGTAAAACTACCAAGCAGACACGGCATGAATTACTGGCTCTATACTTAACAGACTGCACGGTGAAGGTTATTAAGAGACAATGTAACGTGTAGCCTGATCTCAGCACTACAGACCAACTCACCCACACACTCATTCCATCTGTTCTACAGTACTACGGAGCTCTTCCTGTTTCTCTCTTTCAACCTGGATGCTGGAGAGAAAACCGTGTAACCTGTGCTCGTCGAGATGGATGGTCACCACAGTTCTTTTTCCCTCATCTGGAGGGACAAAAGAGGACAAGAGCTCAGGAGCCGTAATATTTACTTTATCACGGGTTAGAGCACTGAAACACCACACGTCCATTTCATATAGATTAAACAGATTTAATAGATTATCCATATTCAGTTTTATACATTCTATAAATGATCATTTGATCTGGTAACTTCTATTCTATATGACGATGAGCTGTACCTATTAGTGTGACTGGATTGTTCTGTTCCTCAGTAAGGCCAGACCTGGTTCTCCAGCAGCTCAGTGTAATGGTCAGTGAGCTCCACACAAGCTTAAGGTCACTATGTTAGGATGCCAAGCGAAAGCTGGAGTAATGTGAAGCACACCACCGTTACACTCCACAGCGGAAACATGGTCTGTAGTCAGATTAAAGAGAGGAGGAAAAATAGAGGAGGTCTGCCCCCAGCTCCACAGATAACTGTGTAACCCTCACCTTTGTGGCCGAGGTGTGGAGAAGGCCCGATAGTACCCCAGCACACAAAGCAGGGTCTATGAAGAAACGTGTGGATGCTTCCAAACTGACCTATTCAGCAAGGTTTAGAATAAAGAGGAACACAGACTGGAAGGCAGGCCTGATCAGCCAACATCAGTGCCCAGCCTCACTCCTGTGACTGAGTGGGCCAGATTTGGTGAATCCCCTGAATCAGCGTTGCGCTGGTTCTCGGGTAGTCAATCTTCAATCCAATAAATTTGGAATTGTGTGGGTGCTGCAAATGTGGGAATTCGGCCCCACTACCCACATCATGTGGTGTGTTCATAATTCAAAGAATGTTTACCTCCCATACAATCTCTATCTGTCTCTGTCTGTCTCTCCCTCTTTCTCTCTTTCTGTCTCTCTTAGGCTCTGAAGGGTTGGTGAGTATGAGATCCTGGGTGCTTTTCTTTGCCTCGGAGTCAGAGTGGATCTCCTGTTCAGTGGTTTCATCAGATGGGGAGGTGAAGGAGGGAAGAGTTCGGCCAATAAAAGCCTCTATGGAAAGTAAGACTTTGTTCATTTTGCACTACTGAAATTATTCAATTATTTACAAAATAAAATGATAAATGAGCAAGTTTAATTTTCAGTTTCCCATATACAGTACCAGTCAACAGTTTAGATCTAATCAGATCCCATCTAAACAGATGTAGCTGTTGATTTAAAGACTTTACAGTCGTACACTGAACAGCTCCACCTGATCCTGATCCACCACATCTACTCCTGATGTACACAGTATGATACTCCTCCATATCTCCACCTCTAATATATATTTAGTGGTGTAGAAACTTTGATCTCTTTTTCTGCACAGTGTAAAAGCTCTAGTCCTCCTTTCAGGTTAGTGAATATTCATGATGGACCGACCAATAGAATCGCTCCAAACCTGCTTAGTAATAAACCTTGTTCTATCAGCCCCACTGCAGGGTAAGGAAGCTGCTCCATCCTCCTGTACAGCTCCAATCTGGAGGGTTTAAGGTGGACTGGATAATTCCATTCTGGAAGGGTTTTAAGGTGGACTGTATAATTCCATTCTGGAGCGTTTAAGGTGGACTGGATAATTCCATTCTGGAGCGTTTAAGGTGGACTAGATAATTCCATTCTGGAGGGTTTAAGGTGGACTGTATAATTCCATTCTGGAGCGTTTAAGGTAGACTGGATAATTCCATTCTGGAGGGTTTAAGGTGGACTGTATAATTCCATGAGGGCTAGTTTATAGTTTGGTGTCTTCACTTTTATTCTACAGTGAAGCTTTAAGAATAACAGAAGGAGAACTTCTATAAGAAGCCGTGTCCACAGTTATTATCTGTGTCTAATGTAATAACCTTTAATCTATACTGCATCATCACATCATATAATTATTGAATAGTTCTAATATTTATGAACTACATGTTTTGATAAATTATGACTTGTGATCTCTAATACAAATCTCTGTTAACAGTTTTAACACCTCTGTTAATCCATCTTTGTGTTTGGGTGTAGAAATCTGGAGGGTGGCGTTCATCTCCACTCTAGTAATTTTAATAATTACCATCATCATCCTCACTGCTCTTCTTCTCTTATTGAAACGAGGTACGGTTTAAAACTGAATATATACCATCATGTTTAAACACAGTCTCCAACATCCTCTATCAATAATGCTGTTATTATTTCTGTTTCCTTTAACAGGTAAATTACGACGCAGGTCATCACGTAAAAACACTACAGGAGGTATGATTCATACTTTAATAACTTTCCCTGATCACTTTATTCCAGATTAGTCTGTAATCTGTGCCAGATATATATAGGGCATACAGGCATTACACTAACTGCTTATTTTTAAAAATGTGTAGATACAGAGTTATAAAATTAAAGTTATTCAAGAATGTAATTAAGTTCAAAAGGAAATCTGTCCTCCAGGTAGAAAGATGAGGCTAAAATAATTAATTGTGATTATATATGGTGTTACATGGAAGTGTGAACAAAACAGAATACACAAAAAATGTAATAAAGAATTAAACACTGAAAGAACAAGACAACCAAATTATGCAGGAGTGTGAAAAAACAAACACAATCAGGAACACATGGGTATTCCACTGGTGGTGATAAAATGCCATTTCAGATTTGGACTGGTTCATTTAAAATACTATTAGTATCAGCTAGTCATTGGATCTTTATGAACAGCCCACTAAGTTTACTTTTCACCTCGTGTTTAGCTAATCATCCAAACCACAAACCCTTTAAGGCTTGCGGAATTTCAGAGATGTAGGAATTTTTTTTAGATGTTGTCATACTACATTCCTTAAAGGCAGAATGAGCAGGATGTGTTGTGTTGGGTTCCCTAAAAGCAGAATGAGTAGGATGTGTTGTGTTGGGTTCCCTAAAGGCAGAATGAGTAGGATGTGTTGTGTTGGGTTCCCTAAAGGCAGAATGTGTAGGATGTGTTGGGTTGGGTTCTCTAAAGGCAGAATGAGTAGGATGTGTTGTGTCGGGTTCCCTAAAGGCAGAATGAGCAAGATGTGTTGTGTTGGGTTCCCTAAAGGCAGAATGAGTAGGATGTGTTGTGTCGGGTTCCCTAAAGGCAGAATGAGCAAGATGTGTTGTGTTTGGTTCCCTAAAGGCAGAATGAGCAGGATGTGTTGTGTTGGGTTCCCTAAAGGCAGAATGAGTAGGATGTGTTGTGTTGGGTTCCCTAAAGGCAGAATGAGTAGGATGTGTTGTGTTGGGTTCCCTAAAGGCAGAATGAGTAGGATGTGTTGTGTTGGGTTCCCTAAAGGCAGAATGAGTAGGATGTGTTGTGTTGGGTTCCCTAAAGGCAGAATGAGTAGGATGTGGTGTGTTGGGTTCCCTAAAGACAGAACGAGTAGGATGTGTTGTGTTGGGTTCCTTAAAGGCAGAATGAGCAGGATGTGTTGTGTTGGGTTCCCTAAAGGCAGAATGAGTAGGATGTGTGTGTTGGGTTCCCTAAAGGCAAAACGAGCAGGATGTGTTGTGTTGGGTTTCCTTAAAGGCAGAATGAGCAGGATGTGTTGTGTTGGGTTTCCCTAAAGGCAGAATGAGTAAGATGTGTTGTGTTGGGTTGGGTTTCCTTAAAGGCAGAATGAGCAGGATGTGTTGTATTGGGTTCCCTAAAGGCAGAATGAGTAGGATGTGTCGTGTTGGGTTCCCTAAAGGTAGAATGAGCAGGATGTGTTGTGTTGGGTTCCCTAAAGGCAGAATGAGCAGGATGTGTTGTGTTGGTTTCCCTAAAGGTAGAATGAGTAGGATGTGTTGTGTTGGGTTATACACTGACAGTGGAGAGCACTGCATCACTACTGAGTTCCTCAAATCTGTAGGAGAGACACTAGAACCTAGCATGAGTTTAGAGACACTGGTTTAGGATGGATCAGGGAACATATTTAGAACATCATCCAGTCAACAGACTCGAAAGTGTTGCTGATATTTTAACACAGAAAATGTGATATTAACTTTCCATTTTATTAATATTTCATTTATATGCGTGTTATGCTGTCGGTTTCCATGAACCCACCACAGAGGAAGCTCTTCCCCTTACAGGTAAGCTTTATTTTTGAACTAGATATGTGATTTAGGATTAGGATCCAGATTATAAAAGATCTCAGAGTAAATGACAGGTGACTTTTTTAAAAATAATTAATATTTTATATAATTTATGATATAATGATATAAATTAATATCATTAATTTGAATGGTTCTGTTTTTTAACTACTGGAATGTGTTAACAAGAATGGAGTTAATGAGTATATCCATACAGGTCCACAGCCATCTGCTGAAGAGAGACTAAAGGTGTGGAACAAGGTGAAAGACCATGAAGGTATATCAGATCTCAGACATCCATCTCTCACACGCGTCTGTACAGTTCTAGTTTTACAATTTCTGTGTCTGTTTGTTTCACAGTGAAGCTCACTGTAGATCCTGGGACATGTAAAAGACCTCTAACCATGACAGAGGATGGAGCTGGTGTGTCCTGTGGGAAACTGGACAAATATGATAATGCACACTCTGACCCATTCCCTCCCGCTCTGAGTAAAGAGGAGTTCTCCTCAGGACTGAAATACTGGGAAGTAAAAGTGGATCAGAGAGAAAAGAGTAAAAGGTCATGGTGTGTGGGGGTGATCCAAAAGCCCCCCACTAAGGAGACCCTCACAGCTCTCTGTTATGATGTAGGCTGTGGTATTTACACAAGTACTGACCCTCGTACTGAAGTACCTGCTGAAGGTCAGGTTACCACCCTGGGTCTGCTCTTAGACTTCAAACACAGCCGTCTGTCCTTCTATAATGTAGATCCACCATCTCACCTTCATACCTTCACCATAGAGAACATGAAGAACAGGACGTACTGTGCTCTGATCAGTCCAGGGAGTAGAGATACAGAGCCTGTTAGTTTTCATAGTTAACAGTGTTGTACAGTCCTGTAAGGTGAGACTCTACGGGTTACTGAATGAGTCTTTACCAGGTCATCATTTATATCAGAACATCCCACTGCTGGTGTAGGGAGAGCGGGAGGTGTGTCTGTGCAGAGTGGCTGCACACAGAGGTTCTAGAGAAGTGCTGTACTCTCAGTACGAGACTACACTGTAAATGACTTGTTGTTAGTGTAAAGTGTGTGTATGTGTGGTCTGTGTTGGGATGAGGGCTAGTTAGTCCAGTGTTGGTGTCTAGTACTGACCTGCCTGCTATCTTGGTTGGTTCCAGCAGTGTAGAGCGGCGGTTCCCCCAGCTGCCTGTTCAATAAAAGAGCATTTAGAGTTTTTAAAGAGCAGTGCCTCCCACACGGTCGTCTTCTCTGATGCTACTGTATTTTAAGTATTGATTACACGTATTACATAACAAACGTCCAGCCTCTAAAGGAGTCACACTTCTGGGCTCTCCCCCTGCCTCCGTCACTGCAAAGTACAATTCCCTTAATCCACCCCACACGGCTGCAACCCACCAACCACTGCTTTCCCGATCAATTGAACACTGGCGTCATTCACCTGTTTCTCATTAACCTGTATGTATATGTGAGTGTTGAGTTTGTCTCCTAGTTTGCGATGTTGTGTGCCTAGCCGCTGTCATTGTATCACTGCGTGGTCTTTTGGTTTACTCTGGTTTTGGTCACCTGGTTATTTATTACTCTGGTTGTTGATTCCTGTCTGTTCCTGGTTTAAAAATGGGTATTTTTGTAGGATAAAACTTTATACATCATAGTGGATGTGACTTTATAGTAACTGGATTCTGTTCTATTAACTGCTATTGTAAATAGATTTTATTTCCAATGCTCTATGAATGTAAATATCAATTGAGACTTTGAAATAATGTTAAAAAAAACAAAAAAAACTTTTTTTTAACAAAAAACATTTTTAACAATTTTGTATTTTATCCTGATTTTTCATTTTTTAATGTTAATGTCACACCTTAATACAAAAAAAAATAAAAATAAATTACACTTACAAACTGTGACTGTACTGTAAACGACATTGTTCTTGTTTTATCTTATGCTGACAGCAGTAATTTATTCCAGTGCACACCTATAATTTTGTTTATTAATATATTAAGTTGGTTTGCCTGCTTTCAATATAAAAAGGATGCAATGTATCAAGACAAGGTCAAATTGAAAATGTGTAATTCCAAACAATAAGTATAATCTCAGAGTCTCCCACTGACTAAACAGTTGCATACCTTGTGGCACCTCTATGGGCCACCTGTCTTTCCCACACTGGGACTATGGCACGGAGGACCATCCAAACAGGTGGGTCCTAAAGTACATAGGAGAAAGTGTAAGGAAGGCAACTGGTGGATAGGACATCCTTGTACTGGCATAATGATGATAAAGCTGAGCATCCCCACTTCAACTCAAGAAGGGTGTTAATTATTATTAATGTTATTTATAATACTGAAAATATTTCTAGAGCACTTACTACTAGCAGCTTTACAGAGCATATATTTAATAAGCAATGACACAGAGCCAAAGTCACATGATTAGACCCTTTCTAACAAAACAGCCCAGAAATGCTGTTTATATATGCACTGTGGAAAAAAAAATGATTCATACATCAGGATTCACGGATAAGTAACGAAACAGCACTGCACTAAAACCTATACGTTTCAGTCTGAGTCTAACTGTATGCTACATACTGATACGATTCACTCATCCTATACGTGCGGATGCAGTTATAGAGTTTATATTTTTATAATATTTACAATATTAAACCAATTGTACCAGTTTGTGTTTAAGCAGTGCTTTACAGAATGATGCTGTAAGTTGCTGAACTGAGTTAGTGTCAGGTCTTTTGCCTTAAGGAAGTTTTAAATCCCCAGGGACCCTAAACAATTGGTTCATTAGGTCAATCCTGTGGGTACCCAATATAAGCATGCTCTGTGGATAACTGTCCATGACCTATATTCATTTAATTATACATTTATTATTTATTATATATTTATTTCCTGAGGAAACTAAGCAGTATGACTCCTGGGCAGTACCATCAATCACAAAGCTGATGTGGTTTGTCCCGCCCACACAGCTTTAACAAACTGTTAACTCCAGATAGAAGCTGGAGAACAGTTTCAGTTCTGAACACGTGTATGGACTTGTTCTCCTGCTTCCACTGTTCTGCTGCAGTGCTGGTGTTCAGGCCAGAGGCGAACAGCTCTCAGATCTGGTCGGATAAACAAGTTTCCGGACTCTGTTGGACGTTGGTGGATATTTATTACAATGCTGAAGTTTAGTATCACACAGATATTTTAATATCTGACTTTGTGATCTTCCTCCATTGAGGCTGCGCACCCACCTAAGCAGATTACCTCAGGACAAGTCGCAGCAGGCCGGGACGACAACAACCCGATCTTTTGTTCGCAGGTAGGATCATTAATAATTCAACTGAATTATGAACAAGCATGCTGTCTTAAACAACCATTCTACAACGACACAGACGATATTCTTCGGATCAGAGTTCTTTTCGAAATCAGGAGACTGCAGAAATGTATGTTCCACAGTTCTGCAGTAACATGTGCAATATCCTTTATGTAACACTTAATATCATATAAATTTTTTACATTTTTTTTACAACAGTTATTATACAATATAGGAATTGTATTATGACTTAAATATTGTTGACACTGAAACGTGTTGTCGGATGTTTTTTGACCGTTTAAAGATTATATCAAATATAATATTATTATTTTACATTGCATTCTCATTTTCAAAAAAATATGTGTTCTTTAACAAAATACAATAGAAACTTAAACATACGGTGTGTAAATCATTTAAACATTGTATTAAATATTAAACGTAGTTCTTTAAAAAATATATGCCTTTTGGATTTTATGTCAGCAACACCAAAAAAAATTATCTTGACATTTAGTATTAATGTTTTCACATAATTTACACATTCGAATTTCACGAAGAGCCAGATCATGAGAAATGCTCTAAAAGTATTTGGAAACATACTGTTATAATAATTATCATTCCATACATTTTTCTTTCTCCTTTAAAGTGATTTTCCAGATTTTCATATTTCAAGACATAATTCACAGTTTCTATTTGAGCACAGGGGTGGGATTCCCTACCCATAATAAACTGTGGTGACACCGTGGAAAAATTTCCAGACCAGATGTTGGCATAAACTAAAACTAAAACTTCCCAGCTAGAGACACACCTGTTAATGCAAGTAGGACAAATAACTCTCACGCAAGCTGTCAAGCAAGACACATCTCGTGCACAGGCTCCCTCTGACTATTGCAGAGTGAACAACGGGCAGTTCCCTCCACCGCCTCGCTATTACAGTAACCCAGAAGACTGAAGAAACTTGCTGAAGCCTGTATTTTCGGGAGAATGGAATGTCATCAGGCTACACCAAAAGCAGTATGACGCACCATGTTTGGAGGAGAACTGGCTCTGAATATAAACACCACACCAACACTGGAGACTGGGGGTGGGAGCATCCTGGAATGGAGCAGTGTCTCTTCTCACGGTACCGGCTGAATCCACATTACTGAAGGGAAGATGACATCTGCAGCCACCTGTGTAGAAGAACGACCTAAAATCCCGCCTCTCTCAGCGAGAGATTAGTGTCTCGTACAGGAAGCAACTTAACTGTTATAGCAAACACAAGCAATACTGCTGGTTCAAATGAACATGTTTGTTATGACCTGGTCTAGGGTCAGTAAATAAGGGTGGGGTCTCTCCTCAGGTCTGCTCCTGGACCAATCACTGGACGCCATGTAATCTAACAAACAGGAGGTTTATTTTCTGGAAATGTTCAGTAAATAGGGATGATGAATTCACCATAATAATGACAATATAATAAAATAATAATAATAGCAATAATAATAATAACAAGTGTATTTAATATCAGTGAAAACTAATTAAAAGCTTTATACAACCAGAAACTAGTGTAATGCTGAAATACCTCTGGATTGGATTATAGGTCACATTGTTCAAAAACACCAAACGGTTACATCTCCAACACTTTCAGCTATCAGTGAGTATCAGTAGTATTATTATTATTATTATTATTATTATTATTATTATTATTATTATTATTATTATTGTAACATGGGACACGATGAGGAGACAGGATGCAAGTGCAAGTTTTTAATGGAAACTAATAAGAAAAACCAAAAACCAAAGACATTAGAAGAAATAAGAAACAAAACACTACCATGGACAAGCGTTACAAAAACACCATGCAAGAACAAGGGAACCACAGGGAGTATAAAACAACAAAGACTAACGAGGAACGCCTGGGAAGGGGCGGATCTACAAACTGAGGACAGGTGAGGGGCCTGACAAGGGGGCGGAGACAGCAGGAGCAATAACCCAATCAAACAGAAGCACATGGAACAGGACAACAAGGCACATAGAAGATACATGAGAAAAAGACGAACAGATAACCAGAGAAAACAGAGACAAACTGGCAAGACAAGACAGGATGTGACAATTAACATTATTATTACTATTATTATTATTATTATTATTAATAGTAGAATATTAATTAGTTTTATTAATCTCTGCAATGTATGCAACTATGCTATTCATGACAACTGTATGAATGTCTACACAGGACATACACGTCACTGTTGCTTTCTTTCTCCTAACGCTTCTTTAGGAGAGCTAACGTTTCTTGTGTGTATTTATTTTTCAGTTTTCATTAAGAAGAGCACTGTGGCACAGATGGACATGAAAACAGGTGAACATAAATCCACAAATGATCATTATTATTTTCCTGAATCTTTAACGTGTATAAAAGCATCTGCTTACTAACTGTAGGGGTAATAAACCGTTGTCTGATTAATTCTAACAAATAAATTATCATCATAATGTAAATTATCTGAATTATGAAATGTTCTGAATTGTTTGTAAACCTCATGTGGAGATTTGGGGAGAAAACAGCAGGCCCTGATGCATAGAGTGCAGTTATGTGTCTAAATAAAGATCTATTTATTAGAAAATGATCGCAAAACCTCATCATGCTGGTGTCCACTGTACGTCTACCTCACTCACTACAATACCAATACCTTGTCAGTGTCTCTGATTTGTACTGCTCCAGAAATAATAAGCTCAGTGGACACACGAGTCCCATTACTGAAACGTACCTAGTGGTGGGTGATACCTTCGTCATCACCAACAATAGCTGGGAGTGGATTGGGCATGTACTGGGCAAGTTTCTAGATGTAGGCCACATCAGTGTTCAGAAGGATTGCACAGTTGGGCCAGATTTGGTGGATGCCTTCCCACCGACCCTGTATCCAGTGTGGTGGTGTTAATAAAGGCACTCTGATAGGTCTTCTGCTCCCAAATCCCATGGAAAATAAAGAACACTGCACTGACCTGTGGGATATTCATGTGGGGCCTCCTGCGTAAATGTGGATGTGATTTCAGACAGAGAGGTAACACCACCTCATAAACACATGCTGTAAACACAGAACAAGCAGTGTCAGTAACTAACGTACTTCTGTCTTCGACAGTTCTGCTGTTTTTATGGGTCATGTTCACTAATCCCCACACCTCAAACGCTGGTAAGCCTTAATTCTAATCTTGATCTTAGATCTACTTCGTTACAGTCTGGAATCTGTTCTGAACAGACGTAAAGCCATGTCTCTCCTTCAGTTAAATTTTCAGTGCTGGTTCCTGACTCAGTATCAGCTGGATTAGGATCCTCGGTCATCCTGCCCTGTGAACTTTCTCCCTCCTATGATGCTAAGACGTTTGAAGTTCGCTGGTACAGAAACGAAGACTACAGCAACCCCATTCTACTCTACCAGAACCTGAAGGTCCAGGAGAGTGCTGGGGATCCTCAGTACAGAGGCAGAGTGTCTCTGATTGGGGAACTGGAGAAAGGGAACGCCTCTCTGAAACTGGAGAACCTCACACTAGCAGACAGAGGAGAGTATATGTGCAACGTTGAGGGGACACAGTGGTACGACAGAGCTAATGTATCCTTAGTAGTGAAGGGTAAGAGCTGCATCTTAAATCTTCAACAAACCCAGAATAATTCAATCAGCTACTGCAAATTCAGCCTGTCGGTTCAGTTTATACACCATTTTAATATGAACAGCTTCAATCATTTACAATCATGGATCAATAAGAAATGTGTTAAATGTCTAATCAGTTACGTGACAACACACACTCGTCTTAAACAACCCACAAGCCATCAGGTTCCTGAACGAGCTGTGAGCCTTTCACCAGTACCACCAACACTACCAACTACCAACACGACCAATACCACCAACATCACCAATACCACCAACACCACCTACACTTCCAACACGACCAATACCACCAACACTACCAACACGACCAATACCACCAACACCACCACCAGTACCACCAACACCACCACCAATATCACCAACACTACCAACACGACCAATACCGCCATCACCAATACCACCAACTATACCAATACGACCAATACCACCAACATCACCAACACCAACAACACCACCAACACTACCAACACTACCAATATGACCAATACCACCAACATCACCAACACCAACAACACCACCAACACTACCAACACTACCAACACGACCAATACCACCAACACTACCAACACGACCAATACCACCAACACCACCACCAACACCACCACCAATATCACCAACACTACCAACACGACCAATACCGCCATCACCAATACCACCAACTCTACCAATACGACCAATACCACCAACATCACCAACACCAACAACACCACCAACACTACCAATATGACCAATACCACCAACATCACCAATACCACCAACATCACCAGTACCACCAACATCACCAGTACCACCAACATCACCAATGCCACCAACATCACCAGTACCACCAGCATCACCAATACCACCATCACCAATGCCACCAACACTACCAATTCTACCAACATGACCAATACCACCAACATCACCAACACTACCAACACGACCAATACCACCACCAACACCACCAGTACCACCAACACCACCAATACCACCAACACCGCCAATGCCACCAACATCGCCAATGCCACCAACATCGCCAATGCCACCAACATTACCAATATCACCAGTACCACCAGTACCACAAGTACCACCAACATCACCAATACCACCAGTACCACCAACATCACCAATACCACCAACACCACCAACATCACCAATGCCACCAACACCACCAACATCACGAATATCACCAGTACCACCAGTACCACCGATACCACTGCACTTGGAGACTTTATTATTATTAATACTCTTAATATATCACCGCTATGGACAACATCACTGAGTCACTTTAAACAGGAATAGACATAAACATTCATATTTATTTTATAGCTCTGCTCTCTCTCAGACCAGCCTTGTCTAATAAATATACAGATCAGAGAATTTCTACAGGCCCCTCCAGTCTCTGTATATTCTGTATTCTGTGTATATTTTGTGTATGTTGTATTTATTTAATATAACTTTAATATCTCTTTATTTTAATGTGTCGTATGTATATAATGCTGTACTGCTGTAGAGTATCAACCTGAGCCTCACCACAAGCATTTCAATGCATTAATGTCCTGACATGTGCAAAAGACAAACAAACCTGACAAAACAAACTCGTAAAGAACAGCTGCACCCAGAAGGAGGTGTGGGAGTGCGGTGCTGTTGGGAAGGAAGATGAAGGTGACCAGGATCAATAACGGATGATAAATTTAGACTGATATGATCAATATTTATTGAGCTACACATACAGAAGTCTGTCTCTCAGTATGGTGTTGGGCCGCAGTGTTTGCTAACCAAACATATTTATATATAGACCCTCCATACTGTCTACTCCGTGACTCTCCAGGACCAAAGTCTTTCTTCCTGTTCTTTTTTAAATATACAAAACCAACAGCCGCACACACAGCGTTCTGTAGGTGTGACTGAGTTTGTTAACCTTGTTCTCATTGACCTATGACCCTATACTTAAACTCGTACAAGACTTTGAACAATGATTGGTCTGAGTCGAATGCTGCCAGTCTACCAAGCAGACACGGCATGAATTCCTGGCTCTATAGTGACGTAATCTGACACGGTGAACATTATTAAAGACACAACACTGTGTAGTCTTATCCCAGCATTACAGACCAACTCACCCACACACTCCTCCTGTGTTCTACAGTACTCGGAGCTCTTCCTGTTCTCTCTTTCACTGGAGCTGGAGAATGGACCAATGTAACCTGTGCATCAGACGGATGGTCACCACAGCCCACCCTCATCTGGAGGGACAAAAGAGGACAAGAGCTCAGGAGCCGTAATATTTACTTTATCACAGGTTAGTGCACTGAATCACCACACGTCCATTTCATATAGATTATTCTATTATTCTAGTCTTTTATAAATGATCATTTGATCTGGTAACTTCTGTATGACGATGAGCTGCACCCAACAGTGTGTAACACCTCCACCTGCACCAATAACAGCTGTGACTGGATGGGGCATGGTCTGGACAAGTTTCTGGATGTATCCACATCAATGTTCAGAAACTCTTACAGCAAAGTATTGGTCAGGTGGGCCAGATTTGGTGGATGCCTTCCTTGGCATTGCGCTGGTTGTTCCAGGTAGTCAGATCTTCAAGGGGATTCAAATTTGGGGATTGTGTGGGCCAGTCCAGAGGTGTGAATTCGGCCCCGACAGTACCCCAGCACTATATGTAGTGTGTGTTCATAATATACAAAGAACTATAACTCATACCTCCCATTGACAATCTCTCTCTCTCTCTGTCTGTCTCTCCCTCTTTCTCTCTGTCTGTCTCTCTTAGACTCTCTTGAAGGGTTGGTGAGTGTGAGATCCTGGGTGCTTTTCTCTACCTCGGAGTCAGAGTGGATCTCCTGTTCTGTGGTTTCCTCAGATGGGGAGGTGAAGGAGGGAAGAGTTCTGCCAATAAAAGCCTCTACAGAAAGTAAGACTCTGTTCATTTTGCACTACTGAAATTATTCAATTATGTACAAAATAATATGATCAATAAGCAAGTTTAATTTTCAGTTTCCCATATACAGTACCAGCCAACAGTTTAGATCTAAACAGATCCCATCTAAACAGATGTAGCTGGTGATTTAAAGACTCTACAGTGGTACACTGAACAGCTCCACCTGATCCTGATACACCACATCTACTCCTGATGTACACAGTATGGTACTCCTCCATATCTCCACCTCTAATATATATTTAGTGGTGTAAAAACTTTGATCTCTTTTTCTGCACAGTGTAAAAGCTCTAGTTCTCCTTTCAGGTTAGTGAATATTCATGATGGACCGACCAATAGAATCGCTCCAAACCTGCTTAGTAATAAACCTTGTTCTATCAGCTCCACTGCAGGGTAAGGAAGCTGCTCCATCCTCCGGTACAGCTCCACTCTGGAGGGTTTTAAGGTGGACTGTATAATTCCATTTTGGAGGGTTTTAAGGTGGACTGTATAATTCCATTCTGGAGGGTTTTAAGGTGGACTGTATAATTCCATTCTGGAAGGGTTTAAGGTGGGCTGGATAATTCCATTCTGGAGGGGTTTAAGGTGGACTGGATAATTCCATTCTGGAAGGGTTTAAGGTGGACTGGATATTTCCATTCTGGAGGGTTTAAGGTGGACCGTATAATTCCATTCTGGAGGGTTTAAGGTGGACTGTATAATTCCATGAGGGCTAGTTTATAGTTTGGTGTCTTCACTTTTATTCTACAGTGAAGCTTTAAGATAAACAGAAGGAGAACGTCTATAAGAAGCCGTGTCCACAGTTATTATCTGTGTCTGATGTAACTAATCATTAATCTATACTGCATCATCACATCATAACATTATTGAATAGCTCTAATATTTATTATCTTTAACTCTATGTTTTGATAAATTATGACTTGTGGTCTCTAATATAAATCTCTGTTAACAGTTTTAACACCTCTGTGAATCCATCTTTGTGTTTGGGTGTAGGATTCTGGAGGGTGGCGTTCATCTCCACTCTAGTAGTTTCACTAATTACCATCATCATCCTCACTGCTCTTCTCTTATGGAAACGAGGTACGGTTTAAAACTAAATACATACCATCATGTTTAAACACAATCTCCAACATTCTCTATCAATAATCCTGTTATTATTTCTGTTTCCTTTTACAGGTTTATTACCAGACTGGTTATCACCTAAAAACCAAACAACAGCAGGTATGATTCATACTTTAATAACTGCCCCTGATCACTTTATTCCAGATTAGTCTGTAATCTGTGCCAGTTATTTTCAAGAATACTGAGATTACACTTACATCTTATTTTTGGAAATGTATAGGTACAGAATTATGAAATTAAAGTTGTAAATAAGATCAAAAGGAAATCAGTTATAAACGCATTAAGCATAAACACATCACATGGTGCTTTAAAGCTCGATTTCTAAATGCTTCAAATATTCCAATAAGGTAATATAAATAATATGTTTGATACTCCAGGTAGAAAACTAAGGCTAAAATTATGAATAATTACGTTGTTACATGGAAGTGCAAACAAAACAGGATTCACAAATAAATGTAATAAAGAAAACACTAAAAATATTAACACTGAAAGAACAAAAAGAACAAATTATGCAGGAGTGTGAAGAAACTAAAACACAATCAGGAACACGTTTCCTGTTTAATAAGACTCACATTAGTCAATTTCTTTAATCGGTGTAGAGTGTTTAGCGTTTTACGGAGTTTGTAAATTCTGAAGACTGAATAATAAAATCTCATTTCAGATTTAGATCTGTTTATATATCACACCATAGCTAACATTAGCTAACTGTGGTGGACTATTAGTATCAGCTAGTCATTAGAGCTTTATGAACAGCCCACTAAGTTTACTTTTCACTACGTGTTTAGCTAACCATCCAAACCACAAACACTTTATAGCTTGTGGAATTTTATAGATGCAGGAATTTTTTAAATGTTGTCATGCTACATTCCTTAAAGGCAGAATGAGCAGGATGTGTTGTGTTGGGTTCCCTAAAGGCAGAATGAGTAGGATGTGTTGTGTTGGGTTCCCTAAAGGCAGAATGAGCAGGATGTGTTGTGTTGGGTTCCCTAAAGGCAGAATGAGCAGGATGTGTTGTGTTGGGTTATACACTGACAGTGGAGAGCTCAAAATCACTACTGAGTTCCTCAAATCTGTAGGAGAGACCATAGTACCTAGCATGAGTTTTAAAAACACTGGTTTAGGATGGAACGTGGAACATATTTAGAACATCATCCAGTTAACAGAGTCGACAGTGTTGCTGAAAGTTTAACACAGAAAATGTGATATTAACTTTCTGTTTTGTTAATATTTCATTCATATGTATGTTATGCTGTCGGTTCTCATGAACCCACCACAGAGGAAGCTGTTCCCCTTACAGGTAACCTTTATTGTTGTACTAGATATGTGATTTAGGATTAGGATCCAGATTATTAAATATCTCAGAGTAAATGACAGGTAATGTTTTTAAAAATAATAAATCTGGTAATTAATTTGAACGGTTCTGGTTTTTAACTACTGGAATGTTTTAACTAGACTGGAGTTAATGAGTATATCCATACAGGTCTACAGCTATCTGCTGAAGAGAGGCTAAAGGTGTGGAACAAGCTGAAAGACCATAAAGGTATATCAGATCCTAGACATCCATCTCTTACACGTGTCTGCACAGTTCTGGTTTTACAATTTCTGTGTCTGTTTGTTTCACAGTGAAGCTCACTGTAGATCCTGAGACATGTAAACCACCTCTAACCGTGACAGAGGATAGAACTGGTGTGTCCTGTGGAAAACTGGACTTATCTATTCTGACACAGCAGGACCCATTCCCTCCTGCTCTGAGTAGAGAGGAGTTCTCCTCAGGACTGAAATACTGGGAAGTAAAAGTGGATCAGAGAGAAAAGAGTAAAAGGTCATGGTGTGTGGGGGTGACCCAGAAGCCCCCCACTAAGGAGACCCTCACAGCTCTCTGTTATGAAGAAGGCCGTGGTATTTACACCAGTACTGACCCTCGTACTGAAGTACCTGCTGAAGGTCAGGTTACCACCCTGGGTCTGCTCTTAGACTTCAAACACAGACTCCTGTCCTTCTATAATGTAGATCCACCATCTCACCTCCATACCTTCACCATAGAGAACATGAAGAACAGGACGTACTGTGCTCTGATCAGTCCAGGGAGTAAAGATAACCACCCTGTTAGTTTTCAGAGTTAACAGTGTTGTGGTGTAGTACAGTCCTGTAAGTCTTTACCAGGTCATCAGTCATATCGTAGAATCCCACTGCTGGTGTAGGGAGTGCGGGAGGTGTGTCTGTCCAGAGTGGCTGCACACAGAGGTTCTAGGGAAGCGCTGTACTCTCAGTACGAGGCTACACTGTAAATGACTTGTTGTTAGTGTAAACTGTGTGTATGTGTACTCTGTGTTGGGATGTGGGCTAGTTAGTCCAGTGTTGGTGTCTAGTACTGACCTGCCTGCTATCTTGGATGGTTACAGCAGTGTAGAGCGGTGGATCCCCCAGCTGCCTGTTCAATAAAAGAGCATTTAGAGTTTTTAAAGAGCAGTGCCTCCCACACGGTCGTCTTCTCTGATGCTACAGTATTTTAAGTATTGATTACACGTATTACATAACAAACGTCCAGCCTCTAAAGGAGTCACTTCTGAGTTCTCCCCCTGCCTCCATTACTGCAAACTATGATTCCCTTAATCCACCCAACATGGCTACAACCCACCAATCACAGACTGCTATCCTGATCACCTGAACACTGGTGTCATTCACCTGTTTCTCAGATACATTGTTGGTGTATCACTGTGTGGTCTTTTGGTTTACTCTGGTTTTGGTCACCTGGTTATTTATTACTCTGGTTTTTGATCTGTCTGTTCCTGGTTTTGCCCTACTCTAACCCATGTCTGTTTTAGTTTGGTTTGTGTTGGCCTCTTGGTTACTGCCTCCTGCTCCTTTTCCTGAAACCCCTTCACTTGAGGTTTAACGATAAAACACTGGTCTAAAATATATCGTTTTTAAAAAAAATGTACATGTTTACGCTCTGCAGCAGAACATCTAGCACAGATCCAGCTGATAGTAATAAACGAAGATGTTGGGTTGTAATCTCCTTCAGAATATTGTTAAGAATGAGCCAGTAAACTTTTATAAAAGCAAGTATTCCAGTAGCTAATATTTTTTGCTTCTGAATGTAGAGAAATGTCTTTTAGACCCATGATATTAAAAATATTAATGATTTCCTAAAACTGTATTATCTCAGAAACATGCACTGTGTAACTCATCTGTGTGAATGCAGTCATACACAGAAAATACCTTTGTGGATATTCTACCTAGATTCTATACGATACAAGTTTTCAGTGGTGGGGCTTTATGAGTGAAGTTATTCATTTGGTTTGAAGAGGTAAAAATAGAAGGGGGGCGGGTTTGTAGGATAAAACATCATACATCATAATGGATGTGACTTTATAGTAACTGGATTCTGTTCCTAAAACATCCTCCTTTATTTTCTCCACCACCAACTTTTATATAAAACTGTTATTTTGGTTTTTATTGTGTGTAAGAACCATACAGTTACAGTAAAACTGTGTATCACATTAACTGTTATTGTACATAGATTTAATTCCCAATGCTCTATGAATGTATGTAAATATCTACTGGAATTTTTAAATAATAAAAAAAAAAAGTTTTTGTTAACAAGAACCATTTTTAACAATTTTGTATTTTATCTAGATTTTTCTATTTTTAAATGTTAATTTTACACCTTAATACAAAAATATAATTAAACTACACTTACAAACTGTGACTGCATAGTAAAAGATCTCACCGTTGGTTTATCTGATGCTAGCAGTGATTCATTCTTCTGATAAGCAGTTTCCATTTCCTGTGGACGCCTGTTATTTTATTTATTAATATATTCATAAGTTGGTTTGCCTGCTTTCAATATGAAAAGCATGAAATGTATCAAGACAAGGTCAAACTGAAAATGTGTAATTCCAAACAATAAATATAATCTCAGGCCCCACCACTGACTAAACAGTTGCATACCTTGTGGCACCTCTATAGGCCGCCTGTCTTTACTTTTGTAATGTTTTGGCACCGCCCTGTGGCCACACTGGGAAACTACAAGAGGTCTAGTCTTACTCCACAGTAACTCTTTAAGCTCCTGTAAGAACTGAAGACTGAAGACCTTAGAAACTGTATCAGTGCACAGCAGAGACATCACATGACCACACCGTGTTCCAGAGCACAGCAGAGAGCAGCGGTATGATGATATTTTATTATTACTGTGATGAATTTAGTTATCATGATAAACACTCTGCTCTGCTGAGTACACTGTGGAAATCATCAGTCCTGTAAGAACACTGACCGACCACATGTCCCATTACACACAGAGAATAAACAGGCCTGTATAACTGTACGTAAAGTCTTTGTGTGTACTGGGTCAACATATTGTGATACGTATCATGAAACTGAATGATACGACATTCATATTAATACAGAATAGAAAAGAAAAATCACTGGACATTACTGACAACACTCCATAACTGTAATCGTTCCAGGTTCTCAAAACCAGTCCATGTGTTTACAGTATATGATCTATGATGATAACTTGTAGTACAACTGCAACAAATGAATGGAAACATAAATAAGTTGAAAGGTAAATAAAAAGCACAGTGAAAAGCTCCTTCTGTTTTTATTTCCGTTTACTGTCCCAAGAAAAATGTTTATTATTTTCTATTATCTCAATTATTTTTTATTATTTTTAACTACATTATGTGAACACTTATGTATAAATAGACCAGGACAAATAGTCATTAGGTTATGTTAGAGGATTTAAGGGAGCCTTTGCTTCTATTTTGAGGTGAACTCTCATGTTTGTCTCTAAAACTGATTAGTTTAGCTGCTTTGAAGTCAAAACAAACAGAGGACCATAGAAATCTGTTAACTGCCTGGTACTTCCAGCTTTAGCATGTAAGCTACGACTCAAAATACCTCTTACAAGAATCATGTGACACTTTACTTTCATATAATAATACATATACACTGTAGCTGTAAGCTGTACTTTAAATACTATAAACTAAATGTCCCTATAGCTGGTATCAGGACGGGGTCCCCCCGTGTCCACTAGTAAGTGTCCCGCTGTTCCTCAGTTTGGCCTTTTGTAAACCTCTGAAACTGCATATAATGACTGAACTTCAAATTCTTGAATTACGCACGACTAGCATGGTGCTTTAAATACGATTTCTTAATTCGATTCTTAACAGCTCGATATATATTCACTAATTCTGAGGTGGTGCGCAGATATTTGAGGATCATGTCTGGAATACAGCCATAATAAAGTATCTAGCAGAATAGAGATGCTTCTACGTTTTCAGAAAGCGGAAATTAAAATAAACTGTATCCCAGTATACCCATAAACTATACATGTTATACCTATATATCACATCACACAGTGCCCTGCTGTGTAGCCACTTCCTCTATATCTGCTTACCAACCAACGGATCTTTCAGTTTCTGCCCCAGTCTCTGTTCATCTCAGCTTTTACAGACGGTCCACAGTACACAGGCTTTTAGAAGATGATCTGAGCTAAACATAGAAGAGGCTTATTTCACCCTCCGTGTACTGACCTGAGGACGATAGTGCCGAGGACCATCCAAACAGGTGGGTCCTAAAGTACATAGGAGAAAGTGTAAGGAAGGCAACTGGTGGCTAGGACATCCTTGTACTGGCATAATGATGATAAAGCTGAACATCCCCACTTCAACTCAAGAAGGGTGTTAATTATTATTAATGTTATTTATAATACTGATAATATTTCTAGAGCACTTACTACTAGCACCTTTACAGAGTATATATTTAATAAGCAATGACACATAGCTAATTCTAGTACTTTTAGCCTCTTATATAAAGAGTCACATGATGAGACCCTTTCTAACAGAATTGCCCGGACATGTTGTTTATATATGCGCTGTGGGAAAAAAAAGACTGTATGCTACATCCTGATACGATTCACTCATCCTATATGTGCAGATGTAGTTATAGAGCTTATGTTTTTAAAATATTTACAATATTAAACCAATTTTACCAGTTTTTGTTTAAGAAGTGCTTTACGGAATGATGTGACTGTAAGTTGCCGGATCGCGTTAATGCCAGGTCTTGTGCTTTAAGGAAGTTTTAAATCCCCAGGTATCCTAAACAATTGGTTCATTAGGTCAATCCTGTGAGTACACAATATAAGCATGCTCTGTGGATAACTGTCCATGACCAATATTTATTTAATCATTATATTATAAACCATCATGAACGTCCATCATAAGGGTGGGGAAAATAAGGGTGGGATCTCTCCTCAGGTCTGCTGCTGAACCAAGCACTGGATGCCATGTAATCTACTGTAACAAACAGGAGGTTTATTTTCTGGAAATGTTCTGTAAATAGGGATGATGGATTCGCCACAATAATGATGATATACTAATAATAATAATAATAATAATAATAATAATAATAATAATAACTAAACCTGCAAACAAAATGAAAGAAAAATACAGCACTTCATTAAACCCAGGAGAAAACTGAACAAAACGGCTCCCATTCTCTACTTTGCTCAGAAACCAAGTTTTGCGTTTTTTTTTTTTTTGACGATGAATGCATTTAATATCAGTGAAAACTAATTAAAAGCTTTATACAACCAGAAACTAGAGATTAGCAGTGAAAGGTAGGAACTACAAGCCAACTTAGAGCACCTTGCACTTGAATCTTAAACAAACCCAAATTAACCCAATTTAATAGAAATAGCTTAAATAATTTAAAATGTAAACTTTTACATGAATAAATAAGAATTTATATAAGTCAATTATATGACAACTTACACTCATCACCAATATATATATATATATATATATATATATATATATATATATATATATATATATATATATATATATTGGTGATGAGTGTAAGTTGACATTACTGAGTTACATTACTGATATCTAACAGGTGTGGGACTACAGTGGTGTTGGGAAAGAAGATAAATGTTACTAGGAGCGATAAATGCTGATAAATTTAGACTGATATTATTAATATTTTCTGTCAACTCATACATGCACTAACAGCTAACACAAAACATGTGAAGACCTTCAAGATAATCCTTATATTTAAATAAATTCAACCAAAGAACATGTATCGCAACATGCACATATTTACCGATCTCTCAGACTACACCAGCGTAGCCTGATTTTGACAATTTTGTCATATACAAGAAATTTCCTGTGTTTTCCGAAATTTCCCAAATATGAAACTTGGGAACGAGTATATATACTTGTTGATTATGTATATGCACTGTTGCTCGAGCTCTGTCCTCTTTCTATATGAAGACTGTTCTGACTTGCTATTCTTTACTCCTAACAGTCTGCACCCACTCAATTAGTTCAATGGGCAGGAAAAACAGAGTTGCACACCAAAATGAGGATTTCTCAACTAGAAAACCTCCAAACAGAAACACCCCCTTCTCCCACAGTCGCAAAAACTCACTCACTCCAAGCTGCATCATAAGACAACATCAGCAAACACGGTGGCCCAGCGCCATACTGAGAGACAAACTTCTGTATGTGTAGCTCAATAAATATTGATCATATCAGTCTAAACTTATCACCAGTTATTGATCCTGGTCACTTGTATCTTCCTTACCCACAGCAGCTGTTCTATCGATGATGCGTGTATTTCAGGATTCTGAAGAGTTCTAGAACTTACCACAGGTGTTTTAACAATACCGACACAGAACAGCATATGGAAGATATTTACCCCCATATCAATCAAGGGAATATTATTTAACATATTTTAAAAACATATATGTAATATTATCTTAACATATGTTTTTTTTTTTTATATTGTTGCTGGTAGGTTTTCAGGAGCCCACCACAGAGGAAACAAATCGCTTTACAGGTAACATGAAAATAGCTGAAAATAACATTAGATAATTAAACATTCTCTTTTTTTAACCAGATAGCAGAGCTAATGAGATTATCTATGCAAGTTCACGCTCACCTGTAGCTCCAGGATCTGATGAAGAAAGACTATAGGTGTGGAACAAACTGAAAAATCATAAAGGTATATTAAGTTCTGGATAACATTCACTCACCTGTATATATCTTCACTGTGCTGCTCATACAGATTCCTTCTTCTTTCCTTTCACAGAGAAGCTCACTGTAGATCCTGATTCATGTACAATACCTCTAACCGTGACAGAGGATGGAACTGGTGTGTCCTGTGGAAAACTGGAGTTATATGAACTGATGCAGCCTGAGCCATTCCCTCCCGCTCTGAGTAGAGAGGAATTCTCCTCAGGACTGAAATACTGGGAAGTAAAAGTGGAAGGTAAACTGTCATGGTGTGTGGGGGTGACCCAGAAGCCCCCCACTAAGGAGACCCTCACAGCTCTCTGTTATGAAGTAGGCCGTGGTATTTACACCAGTACTGACCCTCGTACTGAAGTACCTGCTGAAGGTCCGGTTACCACCCTGGGTCTGCTCTTAGACTTCAAACACAGACTCCTGTCCTTCAATAATGTAGATCCACCATCTCACCTCAAAACTGCTAGTTAGCTTTAGCCATGGACCGATTATCGATATCACATGCTGTATATTACAGTAAATAACTGCAGACAAATTAGCATCTTTTCCACTTTCACATGCTGCTACTTGGGAACAGAGTACAACAAGTAATGAAAGTAAAGTGGTTTTGCCATTCTAGCTTCAGCTACCATGCAGTATGACGCACATTTCCAACTCCAGACAGTCCTGGACTGTGGAACCCAGACTCTGGATTATACACCCATGCTATTGTAACATGGTTTCTGCTTCTGCTTTCTAAGAGTTTTACAGACAGTCCACGGTAACCAGGTTGTTTGAAGATGGTTCGAACTAAATGCTCTACAAGAGGCTTGTTTTACCATACGTGTTCTGACCTATGACGCAGGGGACGAGCCAAACAGGTGAGTTCTACAGATTTTATATTTACTTTATTTACCTGACCCAATGTCAAAACTGAATAGGAGTGTGCTTGTGACTAGTTTCTGTTTGGATCCAAGCTACTGCATTCAGTATGAGTCGTAGGGGGTGGACCATTACAGTGATCGACCCCGCTGTAACACAGGCGTGAAAAAGTTTCTCAGTGCTGAACTAGTGATATTTCTCAAATGTTACTTTAGTGACCGTGAAATAAGTTCATCATCAAGAACATCCTTTATTCTGTTTTCTCAGTCAGACGGTATTCCCTGGAGACACACTCAGCAGTGAAATCACTAATAATATAATAATCAGTACTTGTTATCCGATTGTTTGTACTAAAGGGCTGTGATCAGTATTAAACAACCATCTTACAGCAACACGGATGTAATTACTCAGCTCAGCTGTCTCAGCTGCACAGCTTTTGTTGCACATACAACTATACAGTTATATAATATTTGTATCTACAGGAATGTTATTTAATTCCAAATAATAATTTTAACATCAAAGTAAAAGAAAACAGGACACTGCAGAAATGTGGTGCCATCATACAAATGTCTAATAATATCATATAAATGTTTTTTTTCAACAGTAATAATACAGTATAGGAATGTGGATGTAAATACTATAGATGCACCAGATGTTTTATTATTATATTGTTCTAATGACTTTATTTTAAATATCATATTAAACATAATATTCTATTATGTTACAATGTTACAATGATTTACTCACCATTATTTTCAAATTTTGTAATTTTTTGAAATTTGAAAATAATGGTGAGTAAATCATAAATAAATTTAAAAAAATTAATGTAAACATATCAAATGTAGTTCTTGAAAAGCTGTATGCTTTTGGATGTGATGTCAGCAACACAGAAACATATATATACATTTATATGTATGTATTATTTTGTTATTTCATATTCCATATGTATATATTTTTTATATTTCCTTTCTTCTTTAAAAAAATCTAAGCCTTTCACAATTCTAGACATGCAGTTTCTTGTTCATTAATCTATTTGAGTACAGGAGTGGAATTCCCTACCCATAATAAATTGGGGTTACACAAAACGAAAATGTATGGAAATATTACAATCCATAAAAATGTTATGTGCAATTCAGTAGAATGACACAGAACAGAAATTCCAATAACTCCAGTAGACCGCATTACTGAAGGAGGCAAGTCATTGGGAGAATGGAATGTCATCTAACTAAACCTTCAAACTAAATGAAACAAACATACATTCCTTTATTAAAACTGGGAAAATGTAACCAAAGAAACCAAGGAACCAATTTATGCTACTATTTTTTTTGACGATGAGGTAATTTAATATCAGTAAAAAAAGAAAGAAGCTGTCGCATAGTTTAAATTATCTCTAGATTAATGGTGAGATTGTTCAAAAAGATAAACGATCACACTTATAGATGATTCAGCATCAACAGGTTACATCTTCCAAGATTTCAGTTGTCAGTAAACCATCATTAAAAGCCTCAGTGTATCTAGAACTTTCTGTAAGATCGGAAACTTATTCTCACAATTTGTAGGACTGACTTCAGTAGGTCATATTTAGTCAGCTGTTTTGAGAAAGTTGGTCTTTAATATTAGTTTTATTTGTTATTATGCAAAGCAACACGCAACTGTACTGTATCCGATCCGTACTGTAAAATTCAGTGTTGGATTGACCCGCACTCATTCGTTTCTTTTTCTTTTAGCATCCTTCTTTCCTCCTGTAGACAATGAATAGGATGGAAAGATGTTTGCCTATCCACCCTACTTCCGTTCGACCTAGAGACACGATATTGGAAGCACTGGCTCGGGGCGCAGCCTTTTTTTTTTTTTGCATTTTTTTGCATCTCTCATAGAGTCCCAGTCATTTTTGGACCCAGCTAAAGCCGGCTGTTTCACATGCACACTAAGGACAGATCCCCAAGCACTAATCCACAGACGTACTGACTCGCACTCGCCTACCTGTCATTTATTCATCCCTTGTTCCTCCTATAGAGTCCCAGTCATTTTCGGCCCATACCAGACCCGGCTGTTTCCTTCGCCTGAAAACCACCAAACTTCAAGTACTCACTAAGGCCCGGTCCCCAAACACTAATCCATAGCCCATACTGACCCCCACTTTTTTATCTGTCATTATCTGTCGCAAACCAAACAGTAATGTTTCTGTTCGCCCGAGAGTCACCAAACTTAACCTACTCACTAAGAGCAGGTCCCCGCACTCGTTTACTCATCCCTTGTTCCCTATTAGCAAGCTGTGCAACCATCCCGCCTTTCCTTCAGGAAATGCACTTTTCTAATTGTTATTATTATTATTAGTAGTAGATTATTAATTACTTTTATTAATCTCAATATCTCAACCATAGATGAATGTCTATATCTTCTATATGCTATCTATATGCTTTCTTTCTCTTAATGCTTCTTTAGGAGAGCTAACGTTTCTTGTGTGTGAGTAGATGTGAACACAACACTATTAACAACTTATTTATTTTTTAGTTTTAAGAAGAGCACCACGGCATAGGAAAATTATAAACAGGAGAACTAAAGAAGAACATCTTGTGCTTAATTCCAAATATGGTGAAAAGTTAGCTCTCCATAAGAATGTAAATAAATCCTGGCGGTGACTGCTATTGTGTTACACAGTGTTAAACCTATTTAGGGCATTACACAGTGCCCTGATGTCTAGCCACTCCCTTTATAGCTGCTCATTAACTAGTCCATTGTGTTAATGTTTACCAGTGTGTAGTGAATCTTTCGGTTTCTGCTTCAGTCTCTGTTCCTCTATGTTTTTACACGGTCCACAGTTACCAGGCTTTTAGAAGATGGACTGAGCTAAATGCTCTACAAGAGGAATATTTCACCATCCGTGTTCGGACCTGAGGACTATGGCACTGGGGACAATCCAAACAGGTGAGTTCTACAGTACATAACTTTAGCAGACCGAGTCGTAAAGGGAACTGATGTATATAAGACAGGACAGCTTTAAACAGCTTTATAGAGTCCACAGAAGGACATGAAAACAGGTGAGTATAAAGCCATAAATGATCATTATTATTTTCCAGAATGTTTAATATGTGTATAAAAGCATTTGCTTACCAATAATAAAAACTGTTGTCTCATAATTTCAAACTAATAAATCATGATCATTATTCAAAAGGTCAAGTGTTCTAAATTGTTTGTAAGTCCTACTAATGAGTTTTGGGCTCCAGCCATAATAAGCTCATCCTACCAAAAACAAAATAAAACAAAACAAACACCTGTGACTGAAACCTTCTAATATTACGCGCAACACCTCCCGAGCACCGACGACAGCTGTGACTGGATTTGGCATGGAGTGGCTGGATACAGGCCAGATCAGTGTTCAGACACTCATCAAGGCATCAAGAAATTGCACAGTTGGGCCATATTTGGTAGATGCCTTCCCTGGTGATTTACTTGTTGTTCCAGGTAGTTCCCACAGACTTCCAAGAGGAATTAAATCTGGGGATTTTGTGGGCCAGTCCAGATATGTGAATGCTCCTGAAGGTTCATCATACCAATTAGCCACATTTGCTGTCCTGTGAACCCAAGAACTGCGCCTCAAACCAAAAGAACCCATTTCCATGTAATTAACACATCCCCAAAACATCACACAGGGGACTTGTTTTTGTCCAGGGAGCTTATCTGGACAATCTATTCCACAGCAGAACTGTGGTTCAAAACTGACACAAAACACAAAAGGATAAAAAATCCTGTCAAAAGTCAGAGTATATTAGAACGTACATTGATTATGAAGTGGTGTTACCTCAGGGGACGGCTTGGGTGAGTGTACAAGTGAGTGAGGTTGAACACTGGTCAGCATGTCAGCAAGCAAGGAGACGCTGTAAAATGTTCCATCTGCCCACTATCATGCCTAAACACAGAACATGCAGTGTCACTTAAAACAACATGAACTACCACAATAACGGTCAGTAACTAATGTACTTCTGTCTTCGACAGTTCTGCTGTTCTTATGGGTCATGTTCACTAATCCCCACGCCTCAAACGCTGGTGAGCTTTAATTCTAATCTTGATCTTAGATCTACTTCGTTACAGTCTGGAATCTGTTCTGAACAGACGTAAAGCCATGTCTCTCTTTCAGTTAAATTTTCAGTGCTGGTTCCTAACTCAGTATCAGCTGGATTAGGATCCTCGGTCATCCTGCCCTGTGAACTTTCTCCCTCCTATGATGCGAAGACGTTTGAAGTTCGCTGGTACAGAAATGAAGACTACAGCAACCCCATTCTGCTCTACCAGAACCTGAAGGTCCAGGAGAGTGCTGGAGATCCTCAGTACAGAGGCAGAGTGTCTCTGATTGGGGAACTGGAGAAAGGGAACGCCTCTCTGAAACTGGAGAACCTCACACTAGCAGACAGAGGAGAGTATATGTGCAACGTTGAGGGGACACAGTGGTCTGACTGGGCAAGCGTATCATTAGCAGTGAAAGGTAAGAACTACAAGCCAACGTAGAGCACGTTCCACTTGTAACTTAAACAAATCCGAATTAATTCAATCAGCTACTGCAAAATCAGCCTGTGGGGTTGGTTCATACAGTATTTTAATAGAAATAGCTTAAATTATTTAAAATGTTAACTTTTAAATGAATGAATAAGAATTTATAACTTAATTATATGACAACTTACACTCATCACCAATAGAACAGCTGCACCCAGAAGGAGGTGTGGGACTACAGTGGTGTTGGGAAGGAAGATAAATTTTATCAGGAACGATAAAAGATGATAAATTTAGACTGATATTATTAATATTTTCTGTCAAGTCATACATGGACTAACAGCTAACACAAAAACATGTGAAGAGCTTCAAGATGATCCTTATATTTAAATAAATTCAACCAAAGAACATGTGTAGCAACATGCACATATTTACTGATTTTCTGAAATTTCCTAAATATGAACCATGGGAATGAGGAATGCATGTATAGTATACTATTATCAAAGAACTGCAATAGGGCATCTGGAACACTCCATAACACTCTGATGTAAAGTCTAGCAAAGTCCAGTTTAATGTCTCCTTGACATTGACCAATAGGAGGAGAGAGGGCTCACGGAGAAGAGAGAGCTGCTGCTAGAGCTATCAGGTGGAGGAACAAGCCTCAGACCACATATCACAAAAAGCCCAAATCAGCAGATTTAACAGCAGCACTAAAACACTGAGCAGTGGCTCAAACACGCTCCCACAATACTAACGTCTAACCTCTGATCAACAGCTCAACTACAACCAGAGTTTAAATCACATCTAAGTCAAACTGTCTGTTACCTCACGTTCTCTTTGAACTGTCCACGATGCGACTCTCCTGGTGCATTGTTTTCTTTTTTCCTTTTTAGAATGCAGAGCTGTCAAGTTCACACACAGCAGCCTGTTATAAAAAGTTTATATATATATATAAACACAAAACTAATTTACATTCTTATCAATCCTCTAGTCGTTGGATCCCCCCTACTCTCATTGGCTGAAGCTGGAGATAAGATTAATGTTACCTGTGCATCAGGTGGATGGGCACAAAAGCCCATCCTTATATGGAGGGAGGACAAAGGAGGACGAGACCTCAGGAGCAGTAGTACTCACTATATAACAGGTCACTGCACTGAAACAACACACGTCCATTTTACCTAGATTTAACAGATAATAGATATTCTATACAAGCCTATAGACATCCGTATAAAGACCTCCTCCTCTCTCTCTCTCTCTCTCTCTCTCTCATACAGACTCTGAAGGGTTGGTGAGGGTGAGCTCCTGGCTCCTTATCTCTCCCTCGGAGTCAGAGTGGATCTCCTGTTCTGTGGGTTTATCTGATCAGGAGATGAAGGAGGGAAGAGTGCTGCCACTCCTCAAATCTGTCTCTACAGCTGGTAAGGCTTTCTGAACACCTTTGGGTCCACTTCATACTACTGAAATTTCTAAACAAAGTACAAAATAATACGACAGTAAATAAACAAGTTTAATTTCCATGTACTGTATATAACATAGGTAAGATCTTTGGGTGTACAGCAACATAGCTCAGCGCGCTTTTGGGAAACTCGGTCTTGTGATCTCTAATCCAAGACTCTGTTAACAGTTTTAACATTTTGAATCCATGTTAATGTGTGTGTAGGATTCCGGAGTGAAGCACTCATCTCCACTCTAGTACTTTCACTAATACTAATCATCATCGTCATCATCATCATCAGCATCATCATCATCAGCATCATCATCACAGCTCTTCTTTTAAAAAGACAAGGTACTGTTTAAAACTAATAACACAGCAATACTTTTAAACACAGACTCCAACATACAACAGTAACACCATTATGTATCATTTCTGTGTCCTTAAATAGGCTTATGCCCACACAGCTGGTGTCATAAACAAGCAGCAGGTATGATTTTCACTTCTGTAACTGTCTCTGATCAGTGTTTCATGCCTGGTTTTATTTTTCCAGATTAGTTTGTACAAAATATGCTCACAAATTTGACTGTATCCCTTTTTCTTTATGGGTATAACACATTGCACTATTTTGCTAGGTTTGGAAACGAAGGACAATAAAAATGACAAACACGATTTTTTAAAAAAATCTCCAGATTCAGAAAAAAAACATCATAGTGTATTTACCCAAATGGGCCCAACCGAAGAAGGAAAATAATAATAAGGAATAGAAGAAATTGATAAATAAAATTAGAGCTCTTTGGGGTTTTTTGTGAATAGTTCTGAAACTTTGGGTTAGGCAATCTCACTGCTTATACAAAAAACCCAAAAAACAAACAAACAAAAAAATGGTTCCAGGAGAAATACTGGAAAAGTTGGTTGTTCATCTGCTTTTGTGAACACATCACAAAAACTCACTCACACACTTACTGGAATATAGCGCAAATCACATGTGAGAATATTCAAGCTGCATCATAAGACACAGTTAGCAAACACGGCGGCCCGACGCCATACTGAGAGACAGACTTCTGTATGTGTAGCTCAATAAATATTGATCATATCAGTCTAAATTTATCATCAGTTATTGATCCTGGTCACCTTTCCTCACAGCAGCTGTTCAATCGATGATGAGTGTATTTCAGGATTCTGAAGATAATTCTAGAATTACCCCAGGAGTTTTAACAGTACTGACCCAGAACAGAATATAAAACATATTGAGCCCCATTTCAATCAAGGGAATACTATCTGAGTGTTGAACATATTTTAAAATAGAAAATATGTGATATTAACTTTTTTTTAATTAATATAGTTGTTTGCAGGTTTTCAGGAGGCCACCACAGAGGAAACAAATCCCTTTACAGGTAAGCTTTTTATTCTGCACTAGATGCAGGATTTATGGTTTACGACCCAGGCAATAAAACATCTTAGAATAAATTAAAGTAATTTTTTAAAGAATTAAATATTTTTAAATAATTAAATTAGATAATTAAGCATTCTCTTTTTTAACCACATAACAGAGTTAATGAGGTTATCTATGCAAGTTCACGCTCACCTGTAGCTCCAGGATCTGATGAAGAAAGACTACAGTGGGAACAACACTGAACGATCAG
>JAMWET010002618.1:0-25000 GCA_024036415.1 Prochilodus magdalenae
AAACTTCCTTCTTTGTGGAACTATTGTATTTGATGATATTGTATATATTGCATTGTACTGCAGAAAGAATGGATCTGATTAGGTGATGCTCGTTTACTGTACTTAGATATCTGTATTCCAATATATTCATTTTGCATACATCTATAACTCATCTATAACAGAAATTAATATCTGCTTGTTCTCTGAAATGATTACAGCAATTCCAGTTCTTATCTCTACATTTTACAACTGGATATATATCCTGCATCAGCAGATATGCCTCCCAGAGGAATCCCGAACCATCAATTGAGAATTGCCAATTACTATTGATAACCAAGTTATTCTGAGGAAAACTATACACATGACTACTATGACATGCCCTTAATAAATTAAAATCACATCAAGATGTACATTACGATAATTGGATATATGCCCAGATCCACGTGACAATTATCATAGCATCCCTACTCTTTGAAAAAATTTACATTATGACATCATAACAAGAGGCATTTTTTGGCACTCTGAATGTATGCTTCCCTGACTTTCCTGGAATGTTGTTCTACAACTTCTACCACTAGGTCCTTCCAGAATCACCAGTCCTCTAAACAAGGTGCCTTTGGCTGAAATGCAAGCTCAGCAATGGAGCAACAAGGACAGAGAATAAAGCCCTCCCCTCGCTTTTCTACAAACACCAGATAATTACAAGCAAGCCTACAAGGCTGGACTCATCCAATAATTGGCTTTTCTTGACTTTCCTTCAGTGTCTCTCTCGTCGCTGTGGATTTTGGCAAAGCTCAAGGTGAAGCTCTTTTCAGGCTAAGCCATGAAGGGCTCTTCTGGTGTTGTCACCTTACTGCTGTCCCCAGAGGAGACGCAGAGGGGGTGTATTTATACAATGGCCTACTGTCAAAAAACAAACGCACAAGGCGCTTGCAGCCATCTGCACCACACTGACTCAGATGGGACAGATCTTCCGCTTGCTCCCAGTTCAGCTAGAGCACCTTTTCATGAGGTTAAATGCTGAGAGCTCTTACTCTAAGCCAACTGCTAACTCTGTACAGAGGCCTTTTGATGAGCCACATAATTACCTGGACCTCCCATAAGGCTGGAGCTGAACGTTTGGGGGGGGGGGGGGGGGAAAGTGTCCTAAGTTTTACTTATCTTGAAGGAAGTGCTCAGCATTTCAGTAATAACCTGTGTCGAGGCTCTGGCATCACTATTATGATTAACAGAAATTTTGCAAGTAAGTGTAGTAAGTTATAAGGACCAATTTCCTACGATAAAACAAATACATGACTGAATGAACTAAATAAAAATTAATTAATAAAATAATGTGCAATAAATGATCATCACTAAATTATCAATGGTATCCTCAACTAACACTTGTTTTGCCAGACCGTTACTACGTACAGTTTTTTCACAATATTGGAAGTAATGGAAGTCCCTATGTCATAACAACGGATATTGGGGTTCATAAAGATTTCCAATTTACTTGTTTGCCTTGCAGCTCTAGCATAAAAACTAAAGCATATGGGAAGTGGAAAATTGCACAGTTATTGTACTTACTCATGAACAGTGTTGCAAAAATCCCCCTGGTATTCTTGGTGGGCCATGTTGCTGGCGACTCCATCGTTGGTTGACCTGCTAAATCGCTCACCATTGCTATGCTGATGCAAAAAATGCAAGAAAAACGGTTTGGTTAAACAATTCTTCTTCTTCTGGAAGCCAATCTTTTCTAGTCTGGTCGTTGCAGTCTTCAAACAACATATACTGAGAATCTTACCCATCTCCTCTTCTGTCTTTGGTTTGAAAGAGAACTGAATAAACAATTATAACTAGTGCTGCCAGCCTTTGTGAAAAAAAGCAGTGCAGTTATTAGGGCATGCTTGTGAAGGTTTTCAAATATATACCAGATAGACACTCGCTGTTCAACTAAAATTAACTTGAAAGTTAGCAATAAATAAATAAAAAGATTTGTAACTGATATCGGGACAATATTTTTTGAGCTACACTTACAGAGAGTTGTATTTCTCAGTATTAAGTTGTGCATGCCTTGTTATTTCCTGATAACCCATCACCATGCAGCTTGAATATTCTCACACAGGAGATTTTGTGGAGAGGTGGAGGTAAGAGTGTCACTCAGGCTTTTCTAGGACATTGGTTGTCACCACAGACAAAAACAGCAGTAACTCAATTACTGAAACGACTGTTGGGTTAGTTCTGTTACAGCACAAAAACACATCCTTCCACATCCTATTAAATGAAAATGACAATTATCCACCCTACAGAGAGGTTTGAATTCCAAAGATAAAAAAAAATGATGCTTGCAGGCAGGCACATCCCCTTACCCTGAAAATTACATCGTAGCAACTCTCAAAATGGTTACTCAGCAGTTTGTATGGCCTTCCACGTGCTTGTATGCATTCCTAAAAACATCCAGGGCATGCTCCTAATATTATGATGGATGGTTGCTCTGTCCTGGGGGATCTACCTTCCAGGATCTGGACCAGGGCATAACTGAGCTCCTGGACCGTCTCGGACAGGCGGCGTCGGATAAACCAAAAACATGGTGTCCCTAGAGGTGTTCTATTGGATTTAGGTTCAGGTGAGCCATTGGGCCAGTCAAATGGTATCAATTCCTTTCATTGTCCCAAGACCTGCGCTGCATACTCTCGCCACATTGGAACCCAGGCACTGTCCGTGCAACTAGTAGGAACCCGGACACACTTGCACCATCCGTGAGTGTCCTGACAATGGGTTCAAGGATTGTCATCGCGATACCTAATAGCAGTCAGGGTAAAACCACTACCTAGGCTTGTAGTGGTTCTGTGCGTCCTTTCAGGGTACGCCTCACACAGACCTTCACTGATCCCACACCACCAAACCCGGTCACGCTGAATTAAGATTGCAGGCGGGTTTAACGCTCTCCACTGCGTCATATGGAAATCCTGACATTTCCCTGAATTTGTATTGTCAGTAGCTAGGTTAATTTCTAAGCATCTACTTGTCAGGCTTCATCATAAGTTTATTGTTCAGGGGACCAGAATTGGTGGTCTAAAGAGGTCAATTAAGAAATTAGGAACCTTGGTCACCAGGTATGAATTTTTTGTACACAGTGTTGTAGAGGTAGACAACATTGCTCTCTAGCTCTTGGTCCAATCACAGAAAAAAAAAAAAAAAAAAAAAAAAAGAATTCATAAAAAAAAAAAAAAAAAACACAAAAAATGAAAAAAAAAAATAAAAAAAAATAAAAAGAAAAAACAAAAAAAAACATAATATTTGACAAAAAAAAAAAAGAAAAAAAAGGAACGAAGAAAAAAAAAAAGAAAAATTAAAAAAAAAGAAATACAATGTGCAAGTGACGTTTTATTAGCCATTCCCCTTAAAGATGTCCACTTCTTACTGTAGTAACTATTATGAAAACGTTGGCTTTGATGACATGTGGTATGTGCTGACATGATCCCCAGCAGAGCATTTCTCAACAGCAGGTCCCAACACAGACCACAGGGCAGGTGAAACACCAATCCTTACCCACCAGCCAACTCAGTCAGCACCTTGCCCCGATCGGGTGAACCCACACACCGCAGAGAGAAACCTGCATCACACATCTTTCTGCTTCCTCCATCAACCCTCTCTCCTCATCTTCCTCCTGCTTTAGAGCCTCAACGCTGCAATAAGTGAAGCTCCAGCTGCGTGTATCTGAACATCCTCCTCTGTCTGCATGGAGGTATCTGGTTACTTTCAAAAAAATCAAATGGTGGTCCATTAACTGAAACACCAAGCTTTATCCACGCCTTACTTTTGAGCCATGCCTGAAGAATACTGAAACTCATTTAACAGTAAACAACAGTTTAACATCATTGTTTTCTGGCTTTTTTATTAATGGGCGTTTAGAGAATAACATGGTAAAACGACCCCTTTGGCTTAAAGGATTAAGTACATATAAACGACTTAGTGCGTCCATTGTTTGTGCGGGAGGCAATGTCTCATTTAAATGAGCCTAGCACCGTGTGGGAATTAGGTTGGGTTAGGCTCGTTATGTTTGATTCTACTTTTACATTTAACAACAAAAAAAGTAATGTCTGCGCCCTGTGCTGTGAAACCCAGCCAGTCGGTGGATTTATCAAAGGAGGGCTGTGAGAATCATTTTCTACACTTTCCACGGGCTTGTAAATCACTGCTGTTTCAATATACGCGACATGTTTCCAAATGAACTTTACCGCTTCAGCCACCCACTCCTCCATACCGAGCACAGACATGAGGGTGTGCACTGTCCTCCTTGCATTTCTGCTGCCCGGTAATGGTAGGCAGTACGGATTCTGTCAAGTGAGTGACAGAGGAGCACACTGGAGTGCCTTTGCTTGAAAGTCCCTCTTTCCGCTGTTTCTGTGTGAAATTTTTTTGACCCTTACTGTCCACATGTGTTTTTGTTATCATCACTCCGTGGTTTCTCCGTATGAAACAGTCCCCTATTAATACTAACAGTTTTTTCACAGTAAGGGACATAATTAAAACAATTAAAAAATGAAGTAAAAAAAAAAGTACAGATTCAGTTACAAAACAATGTGCCATTGTTTTAATAATTCCATGGTCGGTACAAACCTAATTGAGAACATGTTGAACCTTGTATTTACTGCAAACAGAAAGCATTAATGAATTCCATATGAGTCTATTCGGGTTCCAGCAGAAGAATGTGTCTGAACGAAAGTGAGATAGGAGCTGCATTTAACACAAAGCTGGCCTTTGCGCAGTGTGCAGAATACTGCCTGGTATCTCGGAACGGTTACTGTGTTTGGCTGGCAATCTCCAACATTGACTGGCTGCTGACTTGCTCTCCCATAAGCTGGCTGCTGATTGCAAACATTCAATGTCCAACAAAATGTTTTGATTTAGCACTCCTTTCTCTGGGAAATGCTCTTTTTCTTGTTTTGTTTTGTGGTCTTAACATGCTTGTATTGAATTATTAAACATCTTGACTCTTCAATCTTATCTGTTTGGGAGATGTGTTTACAATTCAACTTTGCTCCACGACATCTTCATAATTTTTCTTTTTTTTACTCAGAAAGAATCATTTTTCAAATTAACAGTTACAGTACAGCTGCTCTAGCTACTGAGGGACCAACCTGGGTGAACCCACCACTTTTTCCCTAAATCCTTTTTCCTGAATATGTATTTCGTAGTCTAACTTTCCTTTGTACAAAGCAGCATAAATTTATAATAATTAATTTTAAAAATTGCTTCCAATATTCCATATATTCAATATGTTAAACTGTTTCCTAATGTTTCTAAAACAGAAAACCTAAAAAATAAGCCATAATTTAAGTGTGAATTTTGCCAATATACACTATACTCATTTACAAGTATGGCTCACACTATAGAAGGTTTTCTTTATTTTAGCGTAATAGTTTAACTTTAGAATATAAGACAAAGGCATCACTTTCACTGGTATAAAATTTTACAAGAGGATAAAACAGTTTTTTTAAACTGCTTAATGCTAAGATTTTTTTTCGAAGCAATTTTGGACCGCACTTCTATTTGTCTCTCCATTATGAAACTTCCCAGAGGGAAACTAGAGCGTCTTAAATTGTGCAGCATTTTGGGAAACTAACTACAGCATACAACATTTTGGATGATATGACAAAGTTTATCATTTAGTTTGGTTTGGTGTAAACGTTTGAACTGTAGTAAATGTTATTTAACTTAATTAAATTAACAAAAACAACATGTTTGTGTAAACTGAAGGGGTGTTTAAACTTTTGCACACAACTTGTGTTGTTAAACACCCCCCCCCCCCCAAAAAAAAAAAAAAAAACCTGCCACCACTGAAAGAAAATAACAAGACCTGATGAGTGCAAGTTGCTGGTTTTTGGTTTCGCCAGTGTTCCGGCTTTTAAGATTTTCCCACTCACTAAGCGGAGCTTTTCTAGGGCTTTCCATGCTGTCACATAAGGTCGCTGGGGAGAGGCTGTATTTCCTCTGGCAGTAAAAGCTAGAGTGGGAGCACCACTGCGGCCATGTGCTCCATGGATTTGGCTGCCAAACCCTGTTTGTGTTCCGCCCCCTAGAGCGCATCACGATAAAAAGTGCGCCGTTAGCCGGGAACCATAACTCCGGACAGACCCGCGCCAAGGACGGCACATGTGTCTGACACTGCCGCGCATCCTCTTTAGAGTAAGCAGCTTGCTTTAATCTCTTTAAGGGTTAGTCTTGTGGTCAGCAGATGTTTCAACTTAAGATGTTACAAAATTAAAACGTTTGACCCGAAAAGAACCACAGCCAAAGTTATGAGGTAACTGGTGTTTTTTAATTTTGCAAAAGTGACTATAATATCAGAGCTTTCCAGTTTGAACACACTCTCTACAATATAATAACATTTACTGGATGGAGGGTTTTAAATACACAGTCTGTAAGTATACTAGGGTACGTAAATAACAGCTAGCACATCTCTACCCACTGGAATTAAACAATACAAAAAATCATAGCGATACAGTACGTGAATGAATACCACTTTGTTTCACTATCGCAGCATGTAAATGACTCCGTTCCATTTTCAGCTTCTTATCTTTTAAAACAAAGATTGGAGTTGTCCAGGCAGACGCAGGAATGCATTAAAAGTAATAGTTATCTAATGTACATTAACGTCCCCCCAGAGGCGCACAATGTGAATCGTCAACAGAACACGATCAAGTGAAAAACAAAAGCAATCCTACAGCTTCTTATGCAGTGTTTTGGAATACTGGCAGTATATTTAACTGCTCTAAAGGATTTCTCCAAGAGCCTTTAGGGCCCAGGCTTATTGTGCCCTCTAGTAGCTTCTAAGTCTCTATGTGTATATACTCTGGTATAGACTGAGTCTGAGTGTATAACTCTAAGCTCTATGTGCATATACTCTGGTTATATATACTCTGGTTAGACTGAGTCTGAGTGTATAACTCTGAGCTATGTGTGTGTATATCTGATGCTCTGTATATAGTATGGTAGACTGAGTCTAGACTCTAAGCTCTATGTGTATATACTGCTGGTATAGACTGAGTCTGAGTGTATAACTCTAAGCTCTATGTGTACTTAGTACTCTGGTATAGACTGAGTCTGAGTGTATTACTCTAAGCTCTATGTTGTATATACTCTGGTATAGACTGAGTCTGAGTGTATAACTCTAAGCTCTATGTGTATATACTCTGGTATAGACTGAGTCTGAGTGTATAACTCTAAGCTCTATGTGTATATACTCTGATATAGAGAGCTCTGAGTGTATAACTCTAAGCTCTATGTGTATATACTCTGGTATAGACTGAGTCTGAGTGTATAACTCTAAGCTCTATGTGTATATACTCTGGTATAGACTGAGTCTGAGTGTATAACTCTAAGCTCTATGTGTATATACTCTGGTATAGACTGAGTCTGAGTGTATAACTCTAAGCTCTATGTGTATATACTCTGGTATAGACTGAGTCTGAGTGTATAACTCTAAGCTCTATGTGTATATACTACTGTATAGACTGAGTCTCTCTAAGCTGCTATATATACTCTGGTATAGACTGAGTCTGAGTGTATAACTCGAAGCTCTATGTGTATTATACTCTGGTATAGACTCTGGTATACTCTGTATGTGTATATAGCTATGGTGAGTCTGAGTGTATAAACTCTAAGCTCTATGTGTATATACTCTGGTATAGACTGACTAAGCTCTATGTGTATATAGCTCTGGTATAGTGAGTCTGAGTGTATCATATAACTTGGTATAGACTGATGCCTGAGTGTATAACTGCTAACTACTAGCTCTATGTGTATATACTCTGGTACTAGGACTGAGTCTGAGAGTGTAAACATCTAACTCTATTTGTATATTCTCTGTGTAGGGGGTATAGACTGGTATAGACTGAGTCTGAGTGTATAACTCGGCGCTGGTCTGAGGTCCTCCATCATGTCCCGGTCCCCGAGCTGCAGCTGGTCCTGTCTAAATGTGTGGTAGCTGTAACCGGAGCTCGTGTGAGGATTAGCATCACACCGGCTGATCAAGGTTACACCGCGTGCTGTCGCTGATCAGAGTCACACTGCAGATCGTTACCTGATGAAACCTGACAGCACTTTCACCATGCCGCTGGTTCACAGCACCTGCAGCACCTGGGCGCAGGTACACCTGTACTCTGTACCTCTAAGCTCAGGAGCAGGGTGAAGCTCTGACGGGCGAAGTTCCCCTGTCTCTGTAATGTAACTGGTGAGCCGAGACATGCTGGCTGTCTTCAGTTAGCGTAGTGTTAGCACTGGAGCCGGGGGGTTCATGTAGCTAGCAATGCTAGTGGTTAAAACTATGCCACATATTAGCATTAGCATTTTGCTAAGTGCATGTGTAAACCATCACACGCCTCAAAGGCTGTCTGATTGACTGATCATTGATACTAGATCAGACAGTGGTGGCCCGGGGGGTGTGGTCTGAGCGGGTCGAGCAGCTCCTGCGTTAGCGCTGGGCGGTATAGCGAAGGTTATATAACTGAGGATGAGACAGTACCGCCCCCTCTGGTCACTTCTGAAGACGCTGAGGTTCTGACGTCTAGGTTAGATCTCTGCGGTTCTCCGCTCCACGGTTAGCCTCCGAAACCCTTCACCCTCTGCAGTACCTTAATAACTCCACAGCCAGAGTCTCGGCACGCGCCGAGAAGTCCCCGCACATCACCCCCACCCCTCACCAGCTACACGGCCTACAGGTTACAGAGCACACCCGCTATGAAGTCCTGCTCCTTAAAGCCCTGTACGGACCCGCCCCCACCTGTCTGTCAGCCCTCCTGTGCCCTTGGTGACGGTGACGTGGTGTTAAGGACAGTCGTGGTAACGGTCTGTGTGCATGTAGTCCTGCGTGGTGCAGCCGTCTGCCGATGGTGCTGCACTAACAGGAGGACTCATGGAGGACTCCACTGCTCGCTGGAGGTCTGTAATGGTGGTGTTGGGTCAGTCAGGTACAGAGATAAGACCCGTCCTTGGTTACCTCACGTGTGCGGTATTCACCTCGTAGCTCCAGTGCGGAACTGAGGAATCCCCCTTCAGACTCAGATCCTGTCCGGGCTGACGGACCGCACGTCGGGACGGGGGGAACTGTGGGTCTAAGTAGGTATGTGTTGTGTGTGCAGGAGGACCAGGTGGTGCTGCAGTGCACCGCCACCATCCTGAAGGAGCAGATCAAGCTGTGCCTGTCCTGTGAGGGATTTGGGAATCGCCTGTGCTTCCTGGAAACCACGTCTAACGCTCAGGTACTGACCTTCAGCAGCTAGTATAGGTTTATATGGGTTTCCGGTACGGGGAATGCTGAACCCCCCGAACCCTCGGTGCTGTTGTTTGATCTTCCAGAATGTGCCCCCCGACCTGGCCATCTGCTGCTTCATCCTGGAGCAGTCCTTATCCGTCCGCGCTCTTCAGGAGATGCTCTCTCACACCAGCGAGGTGAGCGCCCCGGGCTGTCCAGTCGGTTCCTGTCGGGTGTGTGATCTGTCGGTTGTGTGATCTGTCGGGTGTATGATCTGTCGGGTGCGTGTGATCTGTCGAGATCTGTCGGTGTGCTGGATCGGTTGTGCTAGAATCTGTCGGGTGTGAATGTGTGATCTGTCGGGTGTATGATCTGTCGTGACGGTGCGTGTGATCTGTCGGGTGTGTGCTGATCTGTCGGGTGTTGTGATGTCGGGTGTGTGTCGGTTGTGTGCGTGATCTGTCGGGTGCGTGTGATCTGTCGGGTGTGTGTGATCTGTCGGTTGTGTGATCTGTCGGGTGTATGATCTGTCGGGTGCGTGTGATCTGTCGGGTGTGCTGATCTGTCGGGTGTGTGATCTGTCGGGTGTATGATCTGTCGGGTGTGTGTGATCTGTCGGGTGTGTGATCTGTCGGGTGTGTGATCTGTCGGTTGTGCGTGTGATCTGTCGGTTGTGCGTGTGATCTGTCGGTTGTGCTGATCTGTCGGTTGTGCGTGTGATCTGTCGGTTGTGCGTGTGATCTGTCGGGTGTGTGTGTGATCTGTCGGTTGTGCGTGTGATCTGTCGGTTGTGCGTGTGATCTGTCGGTTGTGCGTGTGATCTGTCGGTTGTGCGTGTGATCTGTCGGTTGTGCGTGTGATCTGTCGGTTGTGCGTGTGATCTGTCGGTTGTGCTGATCTGTCGGTTGTGCTGATCTGTCGGTTGTGTGTGTGATCTGTCGGTTGTGCTGATCTGTCGGGTGTGTGTGTGATCTGTCGGTTGTGCGTGTGATCTGTCGGTTGTGCTGATCTGTCGGTTGTGCTGATCTGTCGGTTGTGCGTGTGATCTGTCGGGTGTGTTATCTGTCGGGTGTGCGTGTGATCTGTCGGGTGTGTGATCTGTCGGTTGTGCGTGTGATCTGTCGGTTGTGCGTGTGATCTGTCGGTTGTGCTGATCTGTCGGTTGTGCTGATCTGTCGGTTGTGCTGATCTGTCGGTTGTGTGTGTGATCTGTCGGGTGTGTTATCTGTCGGGTGTGCGTGTGATCTGTCGGGTGTGTGATCTGTCGGTTGTGCGTGTGATCTGTCGGTTGTGCGTGTGATCTGTCGGGTGTGTTATCTGTCGGGTGTGCGTGTGATCTGTCGGTTGTGCTGATCTGATTGTTCTGATCTTCACACCAGCGAGGTGAGCGCCCCCGGGCTGTCCAGTCAGTACCTGTCGGGTGTGCTGATCTGTCGGGTGTGTGATCTGTCGGGTGTGTGATCTGTCGGGTGTATGATCTGTCGGGTGTGTGATCTGTCGGTTGTGTGCGTGATCTGTCGGTTGTGTGCGTGATCTGTCGGTTGTGTGCGTGATCTGTCGGGTGTGTGATCTGTCGGTTGTGTGCGTGATCTGTCGGTTGTGTGCGTGATCTGTCGGTTGTGTGTGATCTGTCGGTTGTGTGTGTGATCTGTCGGGTGTGTGATCTGTCGGTTGTGCGTGTGATCTGTCGGGTGTGTGATCTGTCGGTTGTGCGTGTGATCTGTCGGTTGTGCGTGTGATCTGTCGGTTGTGCGTGTGATCTGTCGGGTGTGTGATCTGTCGGTTGTGTGTGATCTGTCGGGTGTGTGATCTGTCGGTTGTGTGTGTGATCTGTCGGTTGTGTGTGTGATCTGTCGGTTGTGTGTGTGATCTGTCGGTTGTGTGTGTGATCTGTCGGTTGTGTGTGTGATCTGTCGGTTGTGTGTGTGATCTGTCGGTTGTGTGTGTGATCTGTCGGTTGTGCTGATCTGTCGGTTGTGTGTGTGATCTGTCGGTTGTGCGTGATCTGTCGGTTGTGTGCGTGATCTGTCGGTTGTGTGCGTGATCTGTCGGTTGTGTGCGTGATCTGTCGGTTGTGTGTGTGATCTGTCGGTTGTGTGTGTGATCTGTCGGTTGTGTGTGTGATCTGTCGGTTGTGTGATCTGTCCGGCTTGTGCGTGTGTGTGTGATCTGTCGGTTGTTGTCTGATCGGTGTGTCGGTCTGTCAGTTGTGTGTGCTGATCTGTCGGTTGTGCTGATCTGTGTTGTGTGACAATCTGGTCTGTGCGTGTGTGTGATCTGTCGGTTGTGCTGATCTGTCGGTTGTGTGTGTGATCTGTCGGTTGTGTGTGTGATCTGTTGGTTGTGTGTGTGATCTGTCGGTTGTGTGATCTGTCGGTTGTGTGATCTGTCGGGTGTGTGATCTGTCGGTTGTGTGTGTGATCTGTCGGTTGTGCTGATCTGTCGGTTGTGTGTGTGATCTGTCGGGTGTGTGATCTGTCGGTTGTGTGTGATCTGTCGGGTGTGTGATCTGTCGGTTGTGTGTGCGATCTGTCGGTTGTGCTGATCTGTCGGTTGTGTGTGTGATCTGTCGGTTGTGCTGATCTGTCGGTTGTGTGTGTGATCTGTCGGTTGTGCTGATCTGTCGGTTGTGCTGATCTGTCGGGTGTGTGTGTGATCTGTCGGGTGTGTGTGTGATCTGTCGGTTGTGCTGATCTGTCGGTTGTGCGTGTGATCTGTCGGTTGTGCTGATCTGTCGGTTGTGCGTGTGATCTGTCGGTTGTGCGTGTGATCTGTCGGTTGTGCTGATCTGTCGGTTGTGCTGATCTGTCGGCTGTGCTGATCTGATTGTTCTGATCTTCCTCTCGGGCTCCTCCTGGTCAGGCGGTGGATTTGGATAAATGGGTATGTATGAGAACCGGTGCTGTGATGACGACCGTCCCTGTGTGTTTCCCTTTATTCTGTTTTCTCCTCACACCGTACCTCTAACAGCACCGCACTAATTACACACACACACGCACACACTCACAGACACACGCATGTGCGGGCGGTTTGTCATTACTGTAAGTTCACTAGTGTAACATAAGGTCATTAAACCATCCTAATTAATTTTCACATAACCTCCTTTACCTCTGGGAGCTGACCCGTCTGGGTTTGTTTCTGTGCCTTTAAAGGAGCAGTCTGTAAGATCATTCAGCGTTTGGAATTCATACTCCAGACAGTGGGGGGCAGCATATCACCAAAAAGTTGTTAAGTACACTACTATTGTAAGAAACAAACAAACAGTCCCTCCTCCTCCTCCACCTCCTCCTCCTCCCTCTTCACTCCTTTCCAGTCTAGAAGAAACGTTCGGAGTCCATCATCACCCCTCCTCCCTGTCCTCTCCAGGAGCGTCTCCAGCGGTGGTTAACTCTTCTGTGGTGATGGAGCGGGTGGAGGTCTCTCACTAAGTCCTTCAGCCACGGTTGTGTGTGCTGCTCCCCTCATTGTCTACCCTACAATGATCTAACCGGGAGCAGCTCCTTCACCATGACTCCTCTCCTACAGCACTACAGTGACTCACTATCGCCCCCTCAGTAGTATTACAGACAGGACAGGCCAGGGCTAGCTGGTTAGCATGCTAACTCCAGTAGATGCTACACCGCACACAGACGTCTTTACAGCACTGTTACTGCTTCCCATTCTGTCGGCCACTTTAGATCACATTCTTTTGAACTTTTGAATCTTACATATTGCTCCTTTAACACTGATGTATGTAAATGAGCTCGTCCAGACTGACACCTACAAGCACCGCCCTTTCCCTCCTCCTCAGCTCCCTCCCTCAGACCTACCTCCTGGTCTTTCTGTGTGCATGATGAGGTGTCCCTGTAATCAGTGTGTGTTCGTGGCGTCCCTACGTAACGCCTCGTCTGGTTCTTAGCGGCGTGTCTAAGTGTGGTTTGGTTAACTCAGTCACATGATCTCACTGACTAACCGTGACTGCGGTGGTTCTTCTGTAACCTGCTGGACCTTCCAGAACGTTCTGTTGGCTGTGCATTGCTGTGGGTTTCCTGATCACATGTTGCAGTGCAGCTGCTGACACTATTCCTGATCATTCCCAGTCCTCACAAGGGGGAGGCCATCGCACCCTGCTGTACGGACACGCCATCCTGCTCAGGCACACGCACTCCGGCATGGTGAGCCATACATTCCCCACGGACCTACATCTCTCCTGCACTCTCAGTAATAAAGGGCGTCATGTTGGGTGGGTGTAGACTGGTATTGGTCGGTATGGGGACGTGGGGGGCATGGCCGCCACTCTCCACCACTTTACATAGTCCGGTGGAAACGTTCCAGGAACCTGAACAGAACTGCCTTAAAGGATCTACTGTGGCACTGATACACACTCACCTGGAAACCAGCTGCACCCAGAGGCAGGTGTGGGAGTGCAGGTGTGTTGGGAAGGAAGATAAAGGTGACCAGGATCAATAACTGATGATAAATTTAGACTGATATGATCAATATTTATTGAGCTACACATACAGAAGTCTGTCTCTCAGTATGGCGTCGGGCCGCCGTGTTCGCTAACCCAACACGCCAGACGTCTCGGTATGGAGCTGTAGAGGTTCCTGATGGAGTCCTGTGATAATCCATCCCATGCAGCTTGAACATCCTCACACAGTTCCTGCAGATGGTGCGGTAGGGGTGGACACACTGTACACACCGCACACAGGCAGTAGGCTACTATATGTACAGACGATGTCTGAGCCGCACACGGTGTGAGTAGCGGTGATGTACATGTACTGTGGTGTATGATGTCTAAGATGGTCCAAGGGGATCGGGCGGTAGACCAGCTGGACCCCCAGGGCTGGGCGGATAGTCTGGGCTACCGTTTCACACATGCCCTCTGCTGGTCAGCCAGCTTAACTGGCCCGAGCTGCCCCGGTGGTCTCCAATATGGGGAGACCAGGTTCTCCTGCATGTGTCTCTCTGTCTTACACGCCTCGCTCACTCCCGGCTCAGGGAGCAGGTCTGGTTCCCATCACCACCACTGTGAACAGCTGGTCTCTAACGTGGAGCATGGTTACCCCGGTAATACGGTTATCAGAGTTCAGCTTTGTTCACCTACGGGAGTCATTCTCCCAGAAGCTTCTAGATGATGAGCAGATATGATTGACTGTTGGGTTACCCCATGGTCTGATTCCCCGGCGCATGTAGACACGCCCTGATTCTCAGTCTGATCTCAGAGCGAGCTGCTGAGCCTCCAGAGCCGTATGGTGAGATCTCCATCCAGAGAGAGGAGTGTAGAACCATTTCCAGGAGGGGTGTTCTGTGGCTTTGCTCCAGAGAACCTGGTTTGGTTCCACTCGGCACCTTTATTTTTAAGAGTGTAAACCCACACACACATCCCCACACCCCCACACACACCCCCACACGCTGCCGTATCGGTTTCCTCTCCTCACTCTCGCGGTCCCGTGTTAGGGTGCTATTCGTGTGGAGATGCTGAAATGTCTTCTGCTTGTGTTCCAGTACCTGAGCTGTCTGACCACCTCGCGATCCCTCACGGACAAGCTGGCCTTCGACGTTGGCTTACAGGAGGACTCAACAGGTGTGTGGTTAAAGGGTGGACCGTGTCAGGGCTGGCTCTAATCACTGGTTCTGATCCGTTTCTCACTGTCACTCTGATAACCGTCAGCGCTGCTGATCATCTGGGTCTAAATGAATCAGTCAGAGTACCCTGCGGGACCCCTATCCTGCGGGACCCCTATTCACACTGTAGCTGAGCTGATACGGAGATCAGAGAGTTCCACAGAGCTGGTGTCGGTCCGAGTCAGACCGAGCCAGGTTGGTGTGTGGGGACTCTTATCGGGGTTTGGAACCGAGTGTAAAGCTGCCGTGTGATCAGGTCTGCCGTTGACCTGGCGATGGCGGAGCGGTTACTGGTAGAGGTGGAGGGAGCTCAGACCGCGTGACGGTCAGGCCCACGGTACGAGGTAGGCCTGAAGCTGCGCTGTAGGAACCACTGACGGGTGTGTCTGTTTACCGGCAGGTGAGGCGTGTTGGTGGACCATCCACCCTGCGTCTAAGCAGAGGTCCGAGGGCGAGAAGGTCAGGGTGGGAGATGACCTCATCCTGGTTAGCGTGTCCTCCGAAAGGTACCTGGTAAGTACGGGCGCCGTCATGTGTCCTCCGATGGGCTTCGCGGGCGAGTACCCAGCAGCCGGAGCCACTAGGGCAGAGCTGTCCTCAGGCTCCTCAGACAGGCCACATATCCCACAGTGTGTAAGAGTGGAGCCAGAGTGTGGGCCGGCGGTCTGAGGACACTAGGGGACCCGATCAGGAGAAAACCTAGACCCCCGGTTTCACTCAGGTTGAGCCCTTTGTAGGGCCATGGACTCGTCTGTCATTCTAGTACAGCGGTCTAAATCTGGACACTGTCCCCCTCTTTGTCTCTGCTTGGAGACCAACAGCAGACCTCCATCACGTGCCCGTCAGGCGGGCAGCGTCCCGCTGGTGGTGCTTTAAATACACTGGTAACTGGAAACGTCTGGGAGTCAAACGACCCGGTGAAGAGAGGGGGCTTCTAGGGATTTGTGTCCAGGGGCCGATAAGTTGACGACCCAAGCCTGTCCAGCAGGCCGGTCAGCTGGGGCCGCCTGCCCTCTCTGTGTGGCCTGCTGAACTCCGTCTGTAGGACGCGGTGAATGATGCTGTGAGTGACAGGGACGTATGTTTCCACAGCATCTCTCCTACGCCAGCGGAGACCTGATGGTGGACGCCTCCTTCATGCAGACCCTGTGGAACATGAATCCGGTCTGCTCCGGCTGTGAACTGGCTGAAGGTACCGACACTGCAGGACAGTCTCAAGACCATTCCTGTCCCACATACGGAATGTAGACTGGCCTTTCATTAAACCCTCCGCCCTGTATCTCCACCCACCGTCCCCTCCATCAGCTCCACTGACCGTACAGGACACTCTGTAGGTGTACAGGTCCAGACTGTAGTCCATCTGTTTCTCTGTGTACTGTATTACCCTGTTCTTCAATGGTCAGGACCCCCACAGGACCCCCACAGAGCAGGTAGGATGTGGGTGATGGATCATTCTCAGCACTGCAGTGACACTGACGTGGTGGTGGTGGTGTTAGTGTGGGTGGTGCTGGTGTGAGTGGATCAGACACAGCAGTGCTGCTGGAGTGTTGAGACACTGTGTCCACTCACTGTCCACTCTATTAGACACTCCTACCTTGCTGGTCCACCTTGTAGATGGACAGTCAGAGACGATAGCTCATCTGCTGCTGCACAGTGCAGTGTTGGTCCTCTAGTCCTTCATCAGTGGACACAGGACGCTGCCCCACAGGACACTGCCCACAGGACACTGCCCACAGGACGCTGCCCACAGGATGCTGCCCCACAGGACGCTGCCCCACAGGATGCTGCCCCACAGGACGCTGCCCACAGGACGCTGCTCCACAGGACGCTGCCCACAGGACGCTGCCCACAGGACGCTGCCCACAGGACGCTGCCCACAGGACGCTGCCCACAGGACGCTGCCCCACAGGACGCTGCTCCACAGGACGCTGCTCCACAGGACGCTGCTCCACAGGACGCTGCCCACAGGACGCTGCCCACAGTACGCTGGAGAGTTCACCTGCCCACAGGACGATTCTCAGTCCAGGACAGTGGCACTGAGGTGTTCCAGCAGCACTGGCTGTGTCTGATCCACTCACACCAGCACCACACACACTAACACACCACCACCCCGTCAGTGTCACTGCAGTGCTGAGAATGATCCATCACCCACATACTACCTGCTCTGTGGGGGTCCTGTGGGGGTCCTGCCCATTGAAGAACAGGGTAATACAGTACACAGAGAAACAGATGGGCTACAGTCTGGACCTGTACACGTACAGAGTGTCTTGTACGGACGGTGGAGCTGATGGAGGGGACGGTGGAGCTGATGAACAGTGGGCGGTGGGTGGAGATAAAACTACTATGGGTTTACCTTTGTTTTCATTCTTAGGGTATCTGACTGGAGGGTACGTGCTCCGTCTCTTCCACGGGCACATGGATGAGTGCTTGGCCATTCCTGCTGCGGAGCAGGGGGACGACCAACGCAAGTAGGAGGACAAGCACCCAAACACATTAACACTGTGTCAACTAGCAAATACTGGAGTAACCTGAACACGTCTACCGATTTTACGCCCTACAGGAATGCCCATTACGAGGGTGGAGCTGTGTGCAGCCACGCCCGATCACTGTGGAGACTGGAGCCTCTCCGTATTGGGTGAGTGATGCAGGAGCCCTGCAGGGCAGCAGGGAAACCACGTCCAGAGTATAGAGACCCTCCTTACCGGCACTCCCTGACCCCTGGGACGGCCAGGGCTTTCAGCCCAACACACCCAGATTCATCTCCCCGCTGTCTGCACGCTGTGCCTTCTGTGTGTGCAGTAGTCCTGGACGTAGGTAGAACCGAGTAAAGGGCGGTACCTGGTCTTTCCACAGGTGGAGTGGCAGTCACATCAAATGGGGTCAGGCCTTCAGAGTGCGCCACATCACCACGGGGAGGTACCTCAACTTGGACGATGAGAAGGGGCTGGTGCTGGTGGATCCCGAGAAAGCCAACACGAAGAGCTCCGCCTTCTGCTTCCGGGCGTCGAAGGTCAGACTTTCAGACATACAGAACCCCGTTCTAGATACTGAGACCCTGAGCAGGATCTCCCCTGCTCTCTCCGAAGTGGAACCAACCCAGTGCAGTGTTCCAGAGATTCCTCAGGAGTCAGTGTATCCTGGACGTCTAGTTCTAGTTCAGTTCTAGAGCATGCCTGGATATCCAGCGCTGGATGGTTAGATGTGCTCTGGGTTAGAGAGGCGTGTTGGAGGAGTGTCCTAGGTGGCTCCTCCTACCTCTTTGAGGGGACCCTGTAGCCGCCGCCTCCTGTGGCCTGTGATTGGTTTCTCTTGCTCTGTGGTGGTGATGGATGTGTGTCTCGTTGGAGCAGGAGAAGACGGAGGTGGCCCATAAGCGTGACGTGGAGGGGATGGGGACCCCTGAGATAAAGTACGGCGAGTCCATGTGCTTCGTCCAGCATGTAGCTACTAGCCTGTGGCTCACCTACGCCTCTGTGGACGCGAAGTCTGCTCGCCTCGGCCCTTTGAAGAGGAAGGTACAGGTGTTTCTTTCTCTCTGCAGCTCCGTGTGAAAATACCGGGGGGGGCATCAGGAGCGGGTGGGGTTTATAAATCACTCAGCCGTTAGCTTCTCTAAGTGTGCTCAGATTTATATAGGATCATATAATGCGAATTCTTAGCTATTTATCCTACCTGTACTTACCTGTGAAGTACCTGTAGTTACCTGTGACGTACCTGTAGTTACCTGTGACGTACCTGTAGTTACCTGTGACGTACCTGTAGTTACCTGTGAAGTACCTGTAGTTACCTGTGAAGTACCTGTGGTTACCTGTGAATTACCTGTAGTTACCTGTGAAGTACCTGTCGTTACCTGTGACGTACCAGTAGTTACCTGTGACATACCTGTAGTTACCTGTGACGTACCTGTAGTTACCTGTGAAGTACCTGTAGTTACCTGTGAAGTACCTGTAGTTACCTGTGACGTGCCTGTAGTTACCTGTGACGTGCCTGTAGTTACCTGTGAAGTACCTGTAGTTACCTGTGATGTGCCTGTAGTTACCTGTGAAGTACCTGTACTTACCTGTGATGTGCCTGTAGTTACCTGTGAAGTACCTGTAGTTACCTGTGACGTGCCTGTAGTTACCTGTGAAGTACCTGTAGTTACCTGTGATGTGCCTGTAGTTACCTGTGAAGTGCCTGTACTTACCTGTGATGTGCCTGTAGTTACCTGTGACGTGCCTGTAGTTACCTGTGACGTGCCTGTAGTTACCTGTGAAGTACCTGTGGTTACCTGTGAAGTACCTGTGGTTACCTGTGACGTGCCTGTAGTTACCTGTGAAGTACCTGTAGTTACCTGTGACGTGCCTGTAGTTACCTGTGACGTGCCTGTAGTTACCTGTGACGTACCTGTAGTTACCTGTGACGTACCTGTAGTTACCTATGAAGTACCTGTAGTTACCTGTGACGTGCCTGTAGTTACCTGTGACGTACCTGTAGTTACCTGTGACGTGCCTGTAGTTACCTGTGACGTGCCTGTAGTTACCTGTGACGTGCCTGTAGTTACCTGTGACGTACCTGTAGTTACCTGTGACGTGCCTGTAGTTACCTGTGACGTGCCTGTAGTTACCTGTGACGTACCTGTAGTTACCTGTGACGTACCTGTAGTTACCTGTGAAGTACCTGTAGTTACCTGTGACGTACCTGTAGTTACCTATGAAGTACCTGTAGTTACCTGTGACATGCCTGTGGTTACCTGTGACGTACCTGTAGTTACCTGTGGAGCTGTGTACCTAAGATTGAGCCGTTGAACATGTGGTTTGTGTTTCTGCAGGCGATTCTTCATCAGGAGGGCCACATGGACGACGCGCTGACCGTCGCTCGCTCGCAGACCGAAGAGTCTCAGGCTGCTAGAATGATCTTCAGCACCGCAGGGCTCTTCACGCAGTTCATCAAGTACAGCCTCACACACGCGGCACCACCAGCAGTGTACTGTCAGTCTGTATGAGCTGCGTCCCACCCACCAGCGCACTGCGGAGTGCGGTTCAGAGCGCTCTGGGTGCTGGCGGAGCTTTACACGCAGCACCCATTAAAGCTCTCCAGTTACAGTGTAGAACCCCTTACAGACGGAGTGTCTGAGGCCTGGACTGTAGTGTCTGAGAGCCTTTCATTATTTATTTATTTATTTATTTATTTATTTATTATGCTTATTTGTTATGCTCTCCTGGGCTCCCAGTGGTGCCCGCGTCTCCTGGCAGCAGGGACATTTAGGGACAGCTGGACATGGGGGGCCCGTAAACAGTGAATGGTCTACCTCATTAAGATCACTCATGGAGGTGTGTGTGTCTGATTGCCTACGTGGTCTCTGTCCTGCAGGGGTCTGGACTCTCTGAGTGGGAAAAATAAAGCGCCCGGTCCTCCTCAGTCTCTGCCGCTGGACGCCGTGGTTCTCTCCCTGCAGGATCTGATCTTCTACTTCAGGCCACCGGAGGAGGAGCTGGAGCACGAGGAGAAACAGAGCAAGCTCAGATCTCTGAAGAACCGACAGAATCTGTTTCAGGAGGAGGTCAGAGACGCACACGCCGCACACCGCACACGCACACGCACATACACACACATACACACACACACACACACACACCGCACACACGCACATACACAACTACACACACCGCACACACATACACAAACACACACTCACACACACACATACATACACACACACACACACACACCGCACACACCGCACACACGCACACACTGCACACACACACACACACACGCACACGCAGCACACCGCACACACACATACACACACATACACAACTACACACATACACACACTCACACACACACACACACACACACAACTACACACACACACACACACATATACACACACACACACACACAACTACACACACACACACACTCACATACACACACTCACATACACAACTACACACAACTACACACACCACATACACACTCACACAACTACACACACCGCACACATGCTCACACACACACACACACACATATACACAGACATACACACACACACATACACACACACACACACTCACATACACACACTCACATACACAACTACACACACCACATACACACACACACTCACACATACACACATAGACACACACACACACACATAGACACACACACACACAGACACACACACACACTCACATACACAACTACACACACCACATACACACATATACACACACACGCACACACATATACACACACACGCACACACACACACACATGCTCACACACACGCACACACCGCACACACACACATACACAACTACACACACCGCACACACACACACACACATACACACACACACACACACACACACACACACACACACATACACACACACACTCTCTCTCTCACACACACACACGCGCACACACACACACACACGCACACACACATCTCCTGGACCTTGTCCAGACCTGAGATGGCACCGTCCAAACGGTCCCTCAGTCTGCCCAGAAAGCGTAGGAGCTGTGTTGGGGGAGTGAACTCTGTTCTGTGTCCCCCAGGGCATGATCAGTCTGGTGCTGGACTGTATTGACCGTCTGAACGTCTACAACACGGCGGCTCATTTCTCCGAGTTCGCTGGAGAGGAGGCCGCCGAGTCGTGGAAGGAGATCGTTAATCTGCTGTACGAGCTGCTGGGTATGAGCTTCACCGCTCCTCACCACAGACCCATAGTCCTAACACTACCTGTACCAGGTGTTCAGGTGTGGTCCTCCCACACGTACACTTAGAAAACAGACGGTTCTGTTAGGGTTCTGAGTGCGGACCGTAGTCCTCATTCATTCACCAAGCCAAGAGGGAATGTCTACTGAAGCCTTACGGAGCGTTCAGTGGAGGTTCCGATCGTTCAGCAGTGTTCTCCTACACAGGAAGTACCTACCCAAGAGCCCACAGGTGGAACAGCCTGCGCGTTAGGAGCACCTCTGACGGGTTCCGGACTACTGTTAAGGCCTTCCTGAGAACGTACAGTATTCCTCAGAACGCTGTTGGTGAGCGAAGCCCGGAGATTTTTACTAGAACCGCCCAATAACCCGTTTCTGAGATTAAAGGGTTCCCTATATAGAGAACACGTTCTTCAGAATGATGGAGAACCCGCGTGAAGCTGCAGGAGGTTTCAGAACAAGTGAATGTGTCTCATAGTCAAAGCTAAGGGCAAGCAGTGTATACGGTTCTGTGTAGAACCTTAAAGTGTTCTGCACAGCGTCGGATTCTTCTATTGTTAAAAACGTAGGACAGTTATGGAACCCTTTTTGGTGCTGTATAGAACCATATACCACACAGTCTGCAGAACCGTGTCACCATGCACAGAAACTCTGAAGCCTGTATATGGTTCTGTATAGATCTACCGTCTTGCTAAAGAACCCTTGAAGAACCGTCTGTTTGAGAGTGTGCAGGTACAGGTGTGTACAGGTGTCCGATCCGCTCCAGCGCTAACAGCTCTGTGGTCTGTTTGTGGGTTCTAGCGTCTCTGATCAGGGGGAACAGGGCCAACTGTGCTCTGTTCTGTGATAACCTGGACTGGCTGGTCAGCAAGCTGGACCGACTGGAGGCTTCCTCAGGTAGGCAAACCCGCTCTACCCACACACACGGTGCGGTCTTTTTCAAAACCCAGCGGGCCATCCCGACACCAACGAACCCAGCGGGCCCATCCCTGCAGCAGTTCTAAACCATTGTACAGTTCCAGTGAGGTGTCCACCAGGGATGAGTGGGCACCTGTGTGTGCCCGTGTCTCTGGCATGTCCACCAGTGATGAGTGGGCACCTGTGTCTGCCCGTGTCTCTGGCATGTCTTAGATCAGTGTGTGCCCGTGTCTCTGGCATGTCCGCCAGCGGTGAGTGGGCACCCGTGTGTGCCCGTGTCTCTGGCATGTCCGCCAGCAGTGAGTGGGCACCCGTGTCTGCCCGTGTCTCTGGCATGTCCACCAGTGATGAGTGGGCACCCGTGTGTGCCCGTGTCTCTGGCATGTCCACCAGCGCTGAGTGGGCACCTGTGTCTGCCTGTGTCTCTGGCATGTCTTAGATCAGTGTGTGCCCGTGTCTCTGGCATGTCCACCAGCGATGAGTGGGCACCTGTGTGTGCCCGTGTCTCTGGCATGTCCACCAGCGATGAGTGGGCACCTGTGTGTGCCCGTGTCTCTGGCATGTCCACCAGCGATGAGTGGGCACCCGTGTGTGCCCGTGTCTCTGGCATGTCCGCCAGCGGTGAGTGGGCACCCGTGTCTGCCCGTGTCTCTGGCATGTCCGCCAGCAGTGAGTGGGCACCCGTGTGTGCCCGTGTCTCTGGCATGTCCACCAGCGATGAGTGGGCACCCGCTTGTGCCCGTGTCTCTGGCATGGCCCTGTTTGGCTGGGTATATGTGCGGTCCGTGTTTGGGGATGATGTTTTGATGTGGGGTTAAATCCGCCTCCTGTTCTCCTAAGGCATCCTGGAGGTGCTGTACTGCATCCTGATCGAAAGTCCCGAGGTTCTGAACATCATTCAGGAGAACCACATCAAGTCCATCATTGCCCTGCTGGACAAACACGGCCGGAACCACAAGGTCAGTGTCGTAGACCCTTCAGGATGTCATCCGCGGCTGACCTCTGTCTGACCCCGGTCCTCTGCTTCCCCTGCTGTAGGTTTTGGATGTGCTCTGCTCTCTCTGCGTGTGCAACGGTGTGGCTGTGAGGTCCAATCAGAACCTCATCACGGAGAACCTGCTTCCGGGTCGTGACCTCCTGCTCCAAACCAACATCATTAACTACGTAACCAGGTTTGTAGAACTGCCCGTGTTAGATCAGGTGCGGACCGGGTTTCAGGCCGGGTCAGCAGAGACGTGATGTAGCTGGACGGCGCCGTGTTTAACCCCCAGGGGATATGGACCTCCATCACTGAGGCGGAGGTGACCTCCATCACTGAGGCGGAGGTGACCCACCCTGCCGTGTTTGTTTTGAGGCGGCAGGTATGAGGCCGAACACCTCCTCGCTGAGGCGGAGGTGCACGCTGCGAGGGCTCCACGTTGAGGCAGTCCATGAGGCGGAGGTGACCCCCCTGCTGTGTGGTTTGCAGTATGAGCTGATCTGGGCACCTGCGAGGGCTCCACTCAGTATAAGAAGTGGTACTATGAGCTGATCGTGGATCACGTGGAGCCGTTCCTGACGGCGCAGGCGGGTCACCTGCGGGTCGGCTGGGCGCTGACCGAGGGCTACAGCCCCTACCCCGGAGGAGGGGAGGGCTGGGGCAGTAACGGGGTGGGGGATGACCTCTACTCCTACGGCTTTGACGGCCTGAACCTGTGGTCAGGTGAGGGGGTGGTACTCTGCCCGTCAGTGGTCCCTGAACACCACGCGCTTTCAGCTGGAACGTCAGTATTGCCTAGCTGTCCTGAGTCATGTTCTGCCGTGTCTCCGTTCAGGTCGTGTCCCTCGCCGGGTGGCCTCGCCCTGTCAGCACATTCTGGCAGCAGATGACGTGGTGAGCTGCTGTCTGGACCTGAGCGTGCCCAGCATCTCGTTCCGCATTAACGGGCACCCGGTGCAGGGCATGTTCGAGAACTTTAACCTCGATGGCCTCTTCTTCCCTGTGGTCAGTTTCTCCGCTGGCATCAAGTAAGAACCGGACACTCAGCCCAACAGAACCCGGTTTATAGCTGGCCGATGTTTATTACACCCAGAACACTTAGAACCTGCCCACGTAGTACCCGGGACCTAACCGCAGGTCTGTAAATGAGCGCGTGTGTTTGTTCCCGTGTCTTTGTGCAGGGTCCGTTTTCTCCTGGGGGGACGCCATGGTGATTTTAAGTTTGTGCCCCCCCCCGGGTACGCTCCCTGCTATGAGGCCGTGCTGCCGAAGGACAGGCTGCGCATCGAGCCCATCAAAGAGTACAAACACGACTTCGACGGCGTGCGCAACCTGCTGGGCCCGACCCAGTCTCTGTCCCACACCGCCTTCACGCCCAACCCTGTGGACACGGTGCAGGTAGGGCCACCTGCTGGTCAGGCTTATACCTGCTCAGTCATCACGGCTGGATGTGCACGTTACCTGTAGCAGACCTGTGTGTGTACGCGAGTGTCTGAGTCAGGATATGACTCGGGGGTATGACCTCCTGAGGTTACATACACACATAGTAATTCAGCTTCGTGTGTAAG